>PVIC010055510.1:0-11206 GCA_004025085.1 Thryonomys swinderianus
ACTGGGGCCTCTGGCTCAGGTTCTCCGACTTGGAGAGGGCTGAGGCTCTGTCGCACTGAGGACTGGACAGGGAGGGCTGCTCCCAGCCGGCTCAGGTCGCCAGCCCTCCCAGGCCTGGCCCGAGGCCTCTCTCCGTCTGTTGCCAGGTTTCACAGGTAGCTGTTGGCGCAGCAGGCAGCTTCCTCAGAGGAAGCCCAGGTGAGACAGGAGGCACAGTCTTCGGTCACCTTGTCTCAGGAAGGACACCTGGCCACTTTTCAAGTGTTTTATTCACTAGGTTTATCCACCCACAGGTAAGGGACTGTTATGTGAACATTAGGAAGCAGAATCTCTAGAAGCTGTTTCTAAGGCTGCCTGTGATGTTGGTTTGTGGACATGGGCTCTGAGCGGGGGTGCTTGGCCCAGCCTTGTCATGACTAGAGGCTTCTTGCACACACCTCTCAGCCTGCCTCAATCCTGGCCACTCTGTGCACGTCACCAGTGTCTTCTGGCCTGGATTTGTAGGGAGCTGGTGTCCTCAGGGAAATGAGACTTGTGTGTGAACTCCAGCTCCGTCTTCTGCAGTCTGTGTACCCTCCCCAGGACCTTCGTGGGGCCCATGGTGCAAGTGCCCATAGTGGTTGCCAGCTCCACGCTGGCCTGCTTGGTTCTGGGCTCTTTCCTACTGGGATGGCCAGTTTTGTTTTGTTTTTTTTTTGAGACAGGGTCTCGCTTTGTAGTTCAGGCTGGCTCTGAGCTCACTATGTAGTCCAGGCAAGCCTGGAACTCAGCAATCCTCCTGTCTCTGCCTCCCGAGTGCTGGGATGACAGGCGTGAGCCACCACGCCTGGCACTGTGGTATGTGGTATTGATGGCTGGTGGGCGTGAGTCTCCACGCCCAGCATTGTATGTGGTTACTGGGATTGAACCCAGGACCTTGCGCTTGCAAGGCAGGCGGTGGTACCACTGAGCTAACCCTCCGGGGATGGCCAGTTTTTACGATGCTTCCCTGATGAAAAGTCCCTCCCACACTGAATCGAGGCTAATCTGTGTTCCGAGGGGAGTAAAGTGGAGGCAATAAGACGAGACTTCTAAGAACTACACGGCCCTCTTTCCTCTGTGCATCTCCCCTTGGTAAGCCACCTGCCATACAGTAAGGATCCTACGTAGCCCCAGAAAGGGTCTGAGTGCTTCTGCCTCAATCTGAGATGTGTCTTTGGATATGAAGACAAATTACCCGCCCCAAGGCTATCTTTGGATGACCCGTGGCCCTCAGCAGGGACTAACTGCAGCCAAACTCCCAGCCAAGCCCTTCCTGGACTCCTGACTCAGGTACTGCAAGGGACGAACTTAAGGTGACTTGTCTTAAGCCACCTTGTTTTAAGTCATGGGGTGACTTGGGACAGAGTAGCAGACATTGGTGAGCTTCTTCTGTTCTTCATTTCCCCATTCCTTCTTCCCGAGAGATGGCAGGCCAGCCACCTCTTCCTGAGAGTTGCTGCGTCTTTGCCTAACCTGCTTCCAGGAGACTCACATCAGCACTGGCATCACAGGAGTGTTGTGTTCTGTGCCTGGGGCAGAACATTGAGATAAATGATATCACAAGAAGAAAGGTTTGCTGTGGTTCATGGCTTGACACCTGCTCACTCAGCCCCATTGAATTTGGGCCTATAACAGCAGCACGTCCTGTACATGGAGAAGGAAGTCACTTGCCTTGTGGCAGCCAAGACACAGAGAAAGAGACAGGAAGTGGCAAGAGTCCCATAATCACCCTGCCAATGACCTAACTTCCTCCCGCTGGCCTCTACTTCCCAATAGTGCCACAGCCAGTGACCCAGCCTTTAACGCACAAGGCTTTGGGGGACATTTAAGAGCCAAGCTATAACCAGTGAAAACTTAGAGACAAGTTCACACCCATCAGTGGGAACCTGGACAGGCTGCTGCATAGCCACTCATGGTCCCCGACAGCAGTGTGCAGGAATGAGGAAAAGCTTGCTGGTCACCTTGGGGAGGAGTGAGGAAAATGTCTATAAACCTCAGAACAACCAGCAGTAACATCTATGGACATGTCTGTGTGGAGTAAAAGTACAAGACGTTCACTGCGACAGGAACAGTCACTACTGGGGAGTCACAGGGTCAAGGATGGGAGTGGAGAAGTACACAGAAGCCACCACCGTGTTTAATTCTTTCTAAAGGATGGACACATGAAGAAGGATAAAACTCACTGCTGAGGGTCGGGCGTGTGGCTCAGTGGCAGAGCAGTTGCCTAGTAGACAGCATAAAGGCCTGGGTTCCATCCGCATCCCTGAGGTGGGGGGGAAGCTTGTTGATGAATCCAGAGGTATTTGTCTTTTGGCTGCATATTTGATTTTTTTTTGAGACAGGGTCTCGCTTTGTAGTTCAGGCTGGCCCTGAGCTCACTATGGTGCCCAGGCAAGCCGCCGCGAACTCAGCAATCCTCCTGTCTCTGCCTCCCGAGTGCTGGGATTACAGGCGTGAGCCACCCCGTCCGGCATTGTGGTATGTGGTGTTGATTGTTGGTGGGCGTGAGTCTCCACGCCCAGCATTATATGTGGTTACCGGGGATCGAACTCAGGACCTTACTCTTGCGAGGCAGGCACCAGAACCACTGAGCTAACCCTCCAGCCCATATTTGATTTTTTTAAAATGAGGGATGAAACTACAAAGAGGATGGGTGGAGTCTGATCCATTTCTGGGGCGGGACGCGGTCCAGTGGTAGAGTGCTTGCTTAGCATACGTGAGGCCTTGGGTTTCATGCCCAGCATGGCAGGAGAAAGAAGGCAAGCATGACCCCACTCAGGGCCGTTCTAGGGCTGCCTCTGAAAGGTCTGACCTCATCCCTGCCCTCTTGTGCAGAAGTGCAAAACCCAGGGATGAACCGTTATGAAGTGCAGAGCCCTGACCCAGGGCTGTCCGAGAACTTCCGGTCACTACTGGCTAGAAATGCTGCTAAGGCTCTGGCTGCTGGCAGGATGAGGAGGCACTGGACTCAGACCCCGATGCTCAGGGATCATCCTGCCCAGAGCGGGTGGTAGCTCCTACTCGACACTTGCTATTTTCACAGCTCTTCAATTCCATTAGTTACAACTGCTCTCCTAAGTAGGTCACTGCGATTATCATCTCCCAGGGGTGATAATAATCATCATTGTCCTGGTGCAGATACAGGTTCCATGTTAATGTTCTGCTGTTCTCAGAATGGCTTGGACACAGCAAGACCTGTCAGGACGAAGCCTTTCAGGACAGCAAGTGCCCCCTGGCCCCAAGGTGAGCTGGGTGTCAGTGGTGGAGACAGGGAGCTCAGCGACTGCAGAGCAGAGACCACCCCCCCACACCCAGAGCAGTGTGAGGTGGCCTGTGGGTGGAGGAAAGTCCCACTCAGCCATCCTGAGGACAGGGGCTGCTCAGCAGCCCCAGCTACCTGCTCCCTCTGGGGAATGTGGCCCTGTTGCCGTCCTTGCTGCAGGGGGGTGGGCAGCCAGTCAAAAACTGGAATATGAGACACATTTTCCTAAAAGCGAGTTCAAAGTTATAAATTCAAAAGAAAACACAGAAAAACAAAACAATCTAAATGTCAACTGGAACCCAACAGGTTGGCAAGACACCCAAGACGATGTATGGAGTCTCCCTGCGGTAAAGCAGGTGGGCAGGGCTCACAGGGCCAAATTTGGTGGGATAAGCAAAGTTGCTCTCGCTGCATCCACTGAGCTAAGAGCCAAGTTTCTCGGGTGAGCGGTGAGCCCTGGAGAAACTGTGGAGGACAAAGAGCTGCAGGCCGCCTCCAAGCCCACCCGACCCCAGGGAGCAGCACAGTGTCCTCCTGGTTACCACACCCGCTTCCGTTAGGGTCAGACCTGTGCAGTTCTGTGCCAGCTCCACATCTTATCTACCATCCTTTCCTTTTATTTTCTTTCTTTCTTTCTTTCTTTCTTTTCTTTTCTTTCTTTCTTTCTTTCTTTCTTTCTTTCTTTCTTTCTTTCTTTCTTTCTTTCTTTCTTTCTTTCTTTCTTTTCTTCCTTCCTTCCTTTCTCTCTCTCTCTTTCTTTCTTTCCTTCTTTCTTTCTTTTCAGAAACTTGATATCCACAAAGACATACTGGCTTGTTCACAGGGCCCATTGCTAGTAGTGGGCCTTGTAGGCCCTGAGCACAAGACCCTGGGTCCCTCACCACGCCCCCCCCCCCCCACCATCCTGGCTCACCTTTTCCAGCTGCCCATTACTGACTTCAGGGAACCTAGGTACAAAAAAAGGACCAGGCCTGGTGGGATTGAGTGATATCCAGCTGGTCTGGTCCCTCTCTGCCTGCTCCTAGTGCTCTGGTGCCTGCAGTCAGAGCGGTCCCATAGAAGATGAAGTCATTCCTCCTCTCCATGCCTGGGGCCCTTCTCCCTCTTAGGATGAGGCCAGAGTTCTCTCTGGACCCTGTTAGCTCTCTGCTCTGGTTGCAAGCCTGTTCTCACTGTATCCTCCTCACTCCATTCCAGCCACTGTTGATTCTGCCTCAGGGCCTTTGCACTGGCTGTTCCCTCCTTAAGATGCTTTTCCCCAGGGCTTGCTCCCTTACTTCCTTCACAGTTGGCTCCAATGCATCCTTCTCGGTGAGTTTCCCAGGCAGCCCTGACAGGCAGACATAGTGCCAGGATGAAAAGGGAAGCAGTCAGTGTTGCAGTCCACAGTGAGGAACTCTAAGACTTGTCTTTGTGCTGTGCTAATCCTCGCACCCTTGCCAAACAGCCTGGACATCCTTCCGTACCGAAGCCTTGTCCCTAGAAGACCACCCAGAACAAGCTCCTTTAAGGAGACACAAACCGCAGCACCCAGAAAGAGCAGACATTTCTTTCCCGTGTCTGACCTGGGGAACTTGCTCCCACAGGCAGGAAGGGGTGGGCTTGGCACCTGGAAAATCCCCAAGAATGTGCAGGCTGGTTCGCTACCACTGGGCAAGGCAGTCATGGACCACCATGCGCTGACATTCACAGTGACCTCCGCCCAGGGAGCCACTTGTCTGTGCTTGGAGGCAGGACGGATATCACAGAAAACAGCACAGAACAGGACAGTCTGTCCTCCCATGAACAGAACTGTGCGCTCCTTGGTCAGACTACAGGATCTCGTCTTCGAGAACTGAACGTAGAGTTTAATGCATGGCCCAGCATTCCCTGCCTGGATAGCAGCACAAAACAACTGCTAACAGGAATGTGAACGTGAACTTGTCCACAGACAGCTGTGCACACTGTTTGGCAGAGCTAAGGGGCGGGCAAGCAAACTGCCCAGAGACAGAGGAGGGGCAGCTTATTGTACACCTATAGCATGGGTGTCATTCAGCCAGAGGAAGAGTAAGTGCTGGCTCATGCTACAATATAGACAAACCTTGAAAATATGATATTAGCTGGGCACAGTGGTGCACACTTGTGAGCTACTTGGAAGGCTGAGGCAGGAGGGTTGCGAGTGTAAGGTCAGCCTAGGCAACTTAAAATAAAACAAGGCCTTTGATGCAACTGAGTGGTGGAGCACTTGCCGAGCATGTGTGAGACCTGGTTTCATCCCTAGCTCAGCTGAAAGGAAAGAAAGCAAACACCCAGAGCCCACAAAAATCTTACAGAGCTCACCAGAGACCAGAGCAAGGGTGACATTCAGAACACTTCCAGATGGCTCACAGGAAACCTTAGGGTCCTGCAGGGAGGGCCGTGTAGCTCAGGTTAGGGAGCTAAAGCTAAAGTGTGACCATCTTTGCAAATTCTCTCCCCTGGTGGGACGGGATATCTGCTGCTAAGTATTGGTGCTGTTCTGGCTCAGCTCTGGACAGGAGATGGGCCAGCCAGGTCACAAGTCCTGTTGCCAGTAAGGAGCAGAGGACAGGCCAAGCTTTGGTTCCAGCCATTGCTGGATTAAATCACAGCTCTTTTGCCTGCTGGCCAAGGGCACAGTTCTCACATCTTCCTCACCCTCGATTTCTTAGCCAGTGAAATGGAGCCAATGAGTCTCACGAGGCAGGAGACTGAGTCAAGCAAACACAGGAGTGTGGGCCTGGCAGCAGGCTGGGGAGGACAGGTGTCTCGCTGGTCTGGCTGCCTTCGGTTATTTATCAGGAGCAGCCGAAAAACAAGGCCAGAGTGCTCAGAATAGCAATGAAGCTAGGCCATCCAAACAGAGGTTTTAAAAATATGACCAGGAAAATATCAACTTCCTATGTTCACACTCGACCTCAGGGGTATTGGTGGGGAAAGAACAGAAACCTGTGTGAGAGGTTGGAGGATATTTGCAGCTGGCCACGTCCCTCTGTGACCCCCGCGGGGACAGCTCTCCTTTCCTCGCAAGCTGTCAGCCTGGGGCCCAGGCACGTTGCCACCTCTCTCTACACTCGCTCTGCTTGGAGGGCAATTTGGCAGCCACTGCCTTTCAATTAACATTGCAGACTTGAAATGGGGCTGGAGGGAAATAGGCGGATGGTAGAGGAGAAAAATAAGCTCTGCATTGGCAGCTGGGCAGAGCCACCTGCTCTAGCAAGACAGGAAACTGAAAGGACCCCAAGCCTAGCTGGGAGGAGGGGTGGGTTACTCCCATATGCAGCGTGTCTGTGCCCACCTTGCCCCAGCACCCCTGCCCCACAGGCTGGCCTTTGACTCCGGCTACCAACAAGAGGGGTAAGGGCGGGGATGCCTAGATCAGGCTGGGTGAGCAGCACTCCCAGGCTCTTTGCTGTATCCCGTTCATCCTCAGCCTCAGAGTGTGGACAGCTCCCACTGCTACCGCCCTGAGGGTCACTGCTGAATCTTGTCAGGGTCCCCTCAGGGGCCTGTGGCATGGGCCTGGCTGTGTCCTGCCCTGAGGATGGCCTGGCTAGGGAGAGCAGCTGCGTGGGGCCAGCCTGGCTCTCACAAGCAGTCTTGAGGAGGAGACCAATGACTAACTTCACAGGTGACACCGGGGTCAGGACTGACATCTGTTGGGGACCTACATGGTATCCGGCGTATGTGGCCTTCATTTTCCCAACTACCCTCCAAGTGGAGCATTACAGTGAGCTTAGATCCACGTCTCCAGAGTTGCCCGAGCTGCTCCTAAGGAAGTCTAAAGTCACAGGCACTGAGCCCACCCACAGTCTTGGGTAAGAAGGACAGAAATGCTGACCCTGAGCATTGTGAGACCGCCACAAATGTCTGTGGTAATGTGGCGAGCTGTCTCGCCTGCTTCCTCCAGGCTGTTTCCCAGCTTTAAGATGGACCCTGTGGACTTGCTGGGAAGGGATGAAGACCATGGGCAGGTGTTGCATCTGGGGTGTCTACACGCTGTCCCACCTCTGCCTTCCCCATTTTGAGGAATCATGCATCTGGGCAGGAGGAGTTTTGGGGGGTCCAGCAGCAGCAGCCAGGGAGCAAGCAGCTCACGGAGACTGTCTGAGTCACTGACCCAGGGAAGCGACAGCCTCCACGCGAGGGGTCTGTGTGCCTGACTGAGTCTTCCTGAGTTGCTGACCGGAAAGACCTGAGGGAGCAGACTCGGGTGATGGTCACTGATGGACACCTCTCAGGAAGATGGGACACTGCGAAGACCAGGCAAGGTGATGCAGGAGAGGCCGGGGTGCCAGGGGACTCCACAGGCATGAGGGGTTCTGTCTGACCCTCCTCCTGGCCTCGTTTTGATTCTCTGGGAAGGACACTGCTCACAGTGGCCTGCTACCCATATGGCCGAGTCAGACAGGAGCGAGACAAACATGGTGGGCCCTCCCTCATGGTCTGCCTGTGGCCAGGCAGGCTCATCTTCTGGGGGACCTGTCACCTCTCTGGGTAGCTTCTTTGGTGAAGTGAAGCAGTGGACGGAGTCTGAGCTGTTCTCAGGCCTCGGCCCAGGGGTCCTGAGCCTGAGAAGCCAGCAGAGGTGGAGGTGGGGCGTGCAGAACCTGCTGCGTGCTCTTCTCTGAGGATGCAGACAGCCTCGGCGTGCTGGGTCTTTGGCAGGCCTAGTGCTGATGGACACCTACCTGCCCCAGTGACATGGCTCCTCACAGTGCCGTGGGAGGTTCTGTGCTCAGTACTGGTGCCCAGCTACACTGGCACTGTGTGTGTCTGGTGATCTTTGGTGCCCTCAAGGGACATGCTGTGCTGAGGGGGCGGGCTGGAGGGAGGATTGCACAGCTTGGAGGCTGTTGCTAAACACATCTTGGGGGGGAAGAGGGAAAAAACAAAACAAACACAGTCACATGCACCTCCTGGGTGCTGCGGATATAGAAAGTTAAAATTTCCTAAATAGCTGAGTCACAGGTCCTCATGGGAAAATCCCGCGTGGACACGCTCACCTGTCCCCTACAGAGAAGCACTCCCCTCTTGCCTCCTACCTCCGTGCCAGACCTCTGTGGATGCCCAAGGAAATAACCAGCTGGGTGACACCTTGCCTGTTGTTCTGGGAAACTGGAAGGTCTTGTACGCAGAGGGAAGTACAATTAATAGAGACATCATCACGACAAAGGTCACGAGTAACACTGAAAGTCAGCTCTGCCGCTCTGCTGTGTGATGTTTAGTTGGTGTCTCTCTTCCTCACCGAGACGTGGTTTCCTCCTTTGGCAGCAGGTACATCTGAGTTCGCTTCTTATGCATCTCTGTTAGGCTCCAAGCGTGGTGCCTGCTGTGTGAACAGGGTCAGAGCATACCATCTCTCCTGTAGGCAATGTCATGAGCAAGGGACAGAGCGGGCTTTGTTTTCCTCATTCATGATGGTGGGGGCCAAAGGCACTGCTACTGCTGGGGAGACGTGACCACAGAGCAGCCAAGGGCGGGCCACAGTCGGAACGGGGCTCCTGCTGGTGCTGCTGCCTCTGCTGTCCTCTCCAAGCAGCCAGTCCTGGGACCTCGTGGCTATATTAGTGTGTAGCAAAAGGCCTTGGGGGGGTGTGAATAAGGTGTAAGGAGCTTGATGGGGGCTTCTCAGATTAGGGGGAAGGGCAGTATTAGCACGAAGGTCCTCAACAGAGGGAGGCAAGAGGCTGAGATTACAGAAGATGTAGGGATGGAAACAGAAACCAGACAGACAGACAGACAGACAGAGAGTCAGGAGGGACTGGAGGTAGCCAGCGAATGCTAGAGAAGCAGGCATGTGGATAATCCCCAGAGCCTCCAGAAGGAATGCAGTGTTGTCTGTCCAGACTGGACTTCTGGTCCTCTCAAGAGAAAAGTATAAACTTGTATTGGTTTAAGCCTCTCCTTTCTGGTCACCTGTACAGCAGTGGTAGGCAGCTAGCATGGTCGGCGGACTGCTGCTTTCTCCACCTCTGTCCTGTGATACACCCTCCAGTTCTTGCCTGATGGATCACTTCCACAGCACGGCACTGGCTGGGCCAGCCTGGGTCTGCTCTGCTATGACATCCCCCTCCCAGCTGCAGCCCTCACAGATCAGGTTGTGTCCCGTGGCCCTGTCACCACGGCTCTGGCCTGGGATGACCCAGCCAGATTTTATCCATGGCGGATGTGGACTTGGCTCAGCATTGACACTGGAGTGTTTGTTGACTCTGCAGTGCTGCCACCCTAGGTGCCGCGGCCACTATGTTAGGGACATAGGGTGAAGGGACCAGTGAAGGGGCAGGAAGAGACACAGGGAAACCTGCAGGGGAGGAGGGGACAGAGAGGCACACAAATATAAGGAATTAGATCAGCAGACGTAGCCTGAGAAAGACAGGGACACATACAAGCCCAAGACACATACAGGGAGATATTCAGAGGCCAGAAAAAGGAGAGAAAGAAGTAAGAGAGAGGAAGGGGAGGAGAGGGAGAAGAAGAAGGAGAGGGAGAGAGAGAAAGAGAGAGGGAGAGCGGGAGAAAGAGGAACGAACCAGAGGAGTGGAAGGCGGAGGGAAGGCGGGAGAGAAGAGGAGACACCCACAGAGAAACCAGGTGTAGTGGTCACGCTTGTACTCCCAGTTACTGGAGAGGCTGAGGCAGGAGGATCATAAGTTTGAGGCCAGCCTGAGCAACTTAGCGAGAGCCCGTATCAAAATAAAAAATAAGAGGGGCTGGGGATGTATAGGGCATTAGGTTCCAACCCTAGAACCTCCAGGAAGGAGAGGGAGAAGGAGAAAGAGGAGGAGGAGAAGAGGGAGGAGAAGGAGAAGAAAGAGGGGAGCAAAAGAGGAGAGATAGAAGCATGCAAAGAGAGAGTGAAACACACACACTCATGCACACACACACACATTCTAGTTTCATGCCCGCAAGTCCAGGCTCCACAGAGGCAACGACACCTCCATTCTCAGCTCAGTCTGTCCCTTCTGCTCCAAGTAGCCTGGAGCAGGCTTCTGCTTCCTGTAGCCAAATAAGATTAATCCCCCATCCAATGCAGCAGGCCCTGGGTGGCTCGAAGTCTTCTCTGTCCAAATCTCTCTCCTGCCCAAACAACTTAGGTGTTCTGTTTGGGATGGGAGGAAATAATTTTGGATTAAAGAGGAATTATAAAGATAGTACAGAGAGATTCCATGTAACTTATACCCAGCTTTCTCAGAGTTACATCTTACAGAACTCTGATGTGGTTCTCAAAATTAGTAAGTTCACGTTGTTAAAATACTGTTCACAAACACTTGGTTTGTATTTTACCAGATTTCCCACAGCTGTAGGAGTCAGCAAGCTTTTTGTAAATGCCCTCAGCTTTGAGAGCTGTATGATCCTTATTGCAATCACCTGGCTCCACTGGGACGGCACAGAGGGCCTGGCCGGCTGGGCGACGGAGTGACTGTGCCCCAGGGAACCTTTACAAGCACTGGCCACGGGCTGGCCTTGGCCCACAGCCCGTCGTTCACTGACTCCTGCTCAGCATGCTTGCTCATTCGCCCAGTTCACACAGCCTTTAGTTGTTGGCCTTTCCTTATCTCACGGCCCTGAGACTTCTGAAGAGTACTCTCCAGGTGTTTTGTAAATGTTGCTCAATGTGGCCGTGTTCATTTCCCAACAGTTAGCTGGAGCTTTGCGTTACTGGAGGACACGTGCAGAAGCATGACGTGCTCCCTGGGCATTGCTTTGGGAGGTCCACGTATCGACGTGTCTTCTCACATGCTGTGACGCTAACGCTTCACCACTTCAAAGGGGTAGATGTGGTGTCTGCCATGTTTCTCCACTGTGAAGTTATTATTTTTCCTTTTGTAACTTATAAATATTTTGGGGTATTTTGCAACCATGTGAGTTCAGTTTCTCCTTCAGCCTTCTGCTAATCTTTTTTTTTTTTTTTTTTTTTTTTTT
>PVIC010055511.1:0-11213 GCA_004025085.1 Thryonomys swinderianus
GGGCGGGCAGAGCACGAACATGACAGAGACTCGGAAGTGAAGCCCCAGGGAGTGGCCGTGTCATGCATGGAGCCCCACGCAGCCCTGCCCGGGCCAGTCCCTTGCTTCTGTCCCTATGTCCCCACGCTGGCAGATGTGATGAGCTGGCTGGTGCCCAGCCCACTGCCTGTCCCCTACTCACCAGCAGAAGGTCTGCCTCCCCTGGGGACTGTCCGGTAACACTAGGCACGGCCCGTTTTCCTTGGTCACTTTTAGGGGAAGGCAGTGAACTGTGGCTGATGACTTCATTGAGGTCATTGTCCTGATTTTCAGATCCCCTTGCAGGTCCTGAAGGGCTGATGAGGACCTTGGGAATGCCAAGAGGTTACTCAGAAGTCCATGCCCAGCACTCCCCAAAGGGTTTCCATCGCCTCCCACTGCGGTCATCCCAGGCCAGCACGGTTCAGGCAGCCACAGTCCTCTGCTGGCACTGTGACCCTGGTGTCATGCTCAAGTGGGTCAGCACCCTGCCGATGTCACCCTCAGGGCAAGCCGGTGTGTGAGGGTGTCTCCCAGCCAGTGGGAAAGACAGGGCTGCACCGGCCCATGGGAAGCTCAAAGCAGCTGGCAGCTGGCCCAGGGCCCCAGGCTGCTTTATAGAGAGCCAGCAGAGCAGCACAGGACAAATGGGGATGGTCCTTAGTTACAGCCACAAGCAGTTCCTGACCCCCATGCCCAGGCCCAGGAAGAGCCGACTCACTCCGTTCTGGCACTCAGGGTCCCATTCACAGCCTGGAAGAGAATGGTTTCTCCTTGGCAAGGGGCCAGGTGTGGCATCAGTAGTCCTGGACTTCAGACACTGGACAAGATCCTGGGTGATGAAACACTCTTGGGAGGAGGAAGAGAGGGGACAAAAATAAGCAGGTGCCCAATCCCTGAATGGCCTCACTCTGACCAAGACTTTTAAATCAGTGTGTGGTGCGCACCCCTAACCCCAGCACCTGGGAGGCTGAAGCAGAAGAACTACTGTGAGTTTGAGGCCAGCCTGAATTACTGAGTAAGAACTTATCTCATGAAAAGCACGTGCATGCACACACACACACACACACACACACACACACACACACAGCAGTCTAAGGCCCTTATCACTCTTTCCCCTGACCCTTGTTCCCAGTCCAAATGCTGATGCCTCTGGCCTGGCTAGGCCTTGCCTGCCTAGGTTTCGCTGGCTGATGAGTCACCATCAGCCTTAAGAGTTAGACTGGTTAGCTGGGCATGGTGGTGCATGCCTGTAATCTCACCACTGGGGAGGCTGAGGCAGGAGGATTGCCTCAAGTTCAAGGCCAGCCTAGACTACAGAGTAATGCCCTATCTCAAAAAAAAAAAAACAAACAAACAAAAGAAAACAAAGAGAAAAAGGAGACTGGTGAAATCTTGGTGTTTGTGAAATGCCAGGAAAACAAGAGAGGACCACAGCGAGAGGATACAGGTGAGGGGTGTTTCTGTGTAGAAACAGAGCTGGGTGGGGAGGGTTGCCACTTACTTGAAGGGTGGTTCCTCTGGTCGCGAAATCTTTTCCACAACCCAAGCTTCCAAGGGACAACCACAGCCACAACAGCCAACACCAGAACTCCCAAGAGGATCACTACGAGGTGCACCCCGTCTATGGAAGGACAAGGAGAGGCAGGAGTCTCCGGACTGCTGGTCACCGGCTCTCCAGGAGCTGGGGCTTCCTCAGTGGTCTTGGTACCTGACTCTTTGTCCACACACAGGAGATCATTCCCGGGGGTACAGGGAGATGCCATCACCTTCCCTTCCGGGCAGCTGTGTACACACGGGGAGGAAACAAAGGGCTTCCATGAGGGAAGGCAGGCCAGATGGCGCGAGAGGAAGCTGCCCTTCCTGCACTGCCCAGAGAAGGTATCAGAGGAAGCACAGGCTCCTCGTGCTCCAGGTATCCCAAATTTGCCCTTCCTCCTCTGCAGGTGCACACTGGGCACCCCTGGGCCACAGGGATGGTCAGGAGACCGGGTGGCCACTGCCAACCTTCAGTCCACTCATTTCCTGTCCTCCCAGTCTGGCCTCCTCTCTATCACAGTGACGGTCAGGAGGTCGGAGAATAGATGAACTACTGACTCAGCCCCTAAGGCCCCAAAGAGCAGCGCAATACATTTTTCCCTAGTTTATATTCTTAAGGAATTTACCCATATTTCTTCTCAGTGTATATCACTACATGGATTAATGGCTTCATTTTGGCAAATGTGCACATGTACCTAGCCTGCTTTAATTGTTCCCACCCCCTCCTCACTTTCCCCTCTAGTTTGACAAGTACCTGGGGGGCAGTCAATGGATATAATGGTTCTTGATTGTGTTCGTGTCACTTGTTACGTAACTTTACACCCTCTCTTTTCCTGTCTTCTTCCTTTTATCTAATAATAGTCTCCCTTCTACTTTTCTGTCATGTTTTTTAGAGTCCGCATAACAGGGAGAGCATGTTATGCCTCTCCTTGAGTCCAGTTTATTTTGTTTAAAACAATGATCTCCAAAACCATCCTTTTTTTTTCTTTTTTTGCAAGTGACAAATTTTTGTCCTTTTTTATGAGGGTTTTTAAAAAAAATATTAAGTTTTCTGATACAGGGTCTTGCTTTGTAGTTCAGACTGGCCCTGAACTCACTATGTAGTCCAGGCTAGCCTTGAACTCGCAGCAATCTTCCTGCCTCTTCCTCCTGAGTGCTGGGATTACAGGTGTGAACCATGTCTAACATTGTGGTATGTGGCACTGGGGATTGAACTCTAGATTTTGTGCTCAGAGGTAGATGCCGGAACCATTGAGTTAAAGCCCCAGCCTGTTTTATCATTTAATAATTCTCATGTACATCCATGCATCTGCTAATAGGCATCTATGCTGCTTCCATATCTTGCCTCTCATCAATTGCTCTGGTATGCAGCTATTCCCATGAGGTGCTGACTTTAATTTCTTCTGGTCTATACCAGGAGGGGTAAAGCTGGACTAAATGGTAACCATTTTTAGCTTTTTAAGGAACCTCCATACTCTTTTTGTTACTATGACTTTGTAGTATAATTTTATACCAGGTATGATACCTCCAATCTTGCTTTTCTCTCATAGGATTACTTAGGCTACTCTGGGTCTTATGTGCTTCCTTGTGAATTTTAGTCTTTGTTGTTGTTCTATTTCTCCTTTGGTATTTTGATGGAGACTGCACTGAACCTATAGATCATTTTGGGTTGGCACTTTAATGATATCAACTCTGCCAATCCATGAGCATGGAAAGTCTTTCCATCTTCTAGGGTCTTCTTCAGTTACTTTTATTGTTCTGAAATTTTCATGGGAGAGGGACCTTTTGCCTCTTTGGTTAGAATGATCCCTGGACATTTTATTACTTTTTGAAGCTATCATGAATAGAATCATTGTCTAATTTCTTTCTCAGCTAGTTGTTATGGTACAAAGAAAATCATTTGATTTCTTTTTTTGAGACAAGGTCTCATTTTGTAGTTCAGGCTGGCCCTGAGCTCACTATGTAGCCCAGGCAAGCCTTGAACTCAGCAATCCTCCTGTCTCTGCCTCCTGAGTACTGGGGTTACAGGCATGAGCCACCACGCCCAGAGAAAACCATTTGATTTTGATGTTGATTTTATATCCAGTTAGTTTGCTGAAGTTGCTTACTAGCTTTAAAAGTCTTTTGGTGGAATCTTTAGGGTCTTTAAGTATGGAGGGAGCAGGAGTTCGGGGTGAGGGTACCTGAGGTGCCTCTGGTCTTATTAACCCTTCTGCGGGTTTTGTGGAATATACACACTTTTGTCTTCCTAAGCTTCTGCCTGCACAAGAAAGGACTAAAAAATTGCATTTTATTATTGACATAGTATATAAATAAGTATAAACCAGCCTACACTCTACTCATTCTTCTGTTTTCAAAGGAAATTAAATACTGTGCTGGTGTCCTCACTGAACAATCTACCTGGCCAAGGGGCAAAAAGCAAAGGCTGGGTGGGACCGGGGCAACTCAGATGGGTAGGAAGGGCCACCACAGGCTCAGAGATCCCAGTGGTACAGGGACACCTGATAGTAGTGGGAGATCTATGGGGTCAAGAAAGCGAAAGGAGCACAAGGAAACTCATGTCTTCCACAGGTCCCCTGGGCTGCTGGGAGCCCCAGTTTCTGCATCTTACCTGGTCTGGCACTTCCGGCAGAATTCCGGGGATCCCTTTTCCAGGAAGGAGCCATCCTTACAGAGACAGACTGCATTTGCTGTCCTGTTGCAGGGACGTTCCTGCCTCTCTCCTGGACACAAAGGAAAAGTTTTGGAGGATGAGTTTCCCTGGCTACCCCAGTGTCCTTCCTTCCATTCGGTCCCACTGAGTTTATGAAGTAATTGTGAGGCCCATTCTGGAGCAACACACGTGGGCACCAAATGGAGGGTCCTCCACTGTTGCTGACCTCTGCAAAGCCCACCTCCGTGGGAGAGAACTGGGCGGGGGGAACTGGGGATGTGGAGGCTGAGCGCTCCCCACCTGCCAGGAGCCAGGGCACCAAAGACCAGATCCCATTACAATAAAGACCCAGCCTTCTCCCCAGGGCCACTGTTCCTTGTGCTACTGACTGCTCAGCCTTAACAGGAAGATAAAGGTAAGCTGGGTTTTTTGCTCAATGTTCTGGAAGGAGAGGTCTCAGGCCCAGCAGGTCTGACCCACGAGGAGAGACAGTACGGTGCCAGTGCTGTCAGGACTGAACACAGCAAGTCCCCAACTACAGGACCCTCAGGGGGTGCACTCTGTCTCCCTGGTGACCTCCTCTCCTCCTTTGCTCCTTTCTCTTCCATCACCAGAATCTCAGTCAAGTGCAAAGCAGACCACTGCGGGTGGTGATGGGAAAGCTGCAGCGAGTTCAGAGTCCTTACCAGCGTGCAGGAGGATGGTGCCAGGCCCAGGGCCGAGTCAGCATGACTCTTGCAGGGGCAGGCGCCCTGCTCTCCTGTGCCGTCTTTTTCCCTCTGTCACTTGAGTCCTGACATCCATCCTTCAAGGTCGGGTTCGCCGTGCCCGGTCTCTGGCTGGGTCACCATGGGCCCAGGGAGTGTCCTTACACAGCCAGCCTGATGACTCACTCCCTGCTGCATGTGTGCCACCAGCAAGAGTTCAAAAGGTGGCAGCAAAAATCAAGGACTGAACTGGAGAGCACTGGACCAGCCCAGCCACACTGGGAGATGAGTCTGCCACCCTTCTGAGGGCTGGGTTAAGCAACTTCCCTGAAAAACGGCCTGCGCTCTATGGGAAATTTTCATTTTTCGTAAATTTTATTTTATTGAACCAAAGGATCATAAACAGGGTGCTAAGATGAAAATAAGCTGGGTGGAATGGAGGTTTCTGAGTTGGTATCAGCAATGTTCCCACCCCACTGCCCACGCCCTCCCAGGGCCCCTTGTTAGGTACCTTGACCACAGACCCTACAAGAAAGGCAGGCGGGGAGTCTATTGGGGTGGCTGGTATAATCCACCCCTTCTTCACATTCTTCGCATCTCCCATTTTTTTCCGACAGGTAGGAACCTGAAGAGGGAGAGAAAAGCTGTTAGCAAATCTTGGCAGGATGCCCAGTGCTGGCAATGGTGATGGGCAGGGAAGGACCCTGTGTCTGGCCATCTATGGAAAACAAACAGGGAGCGACCTAGCCGGGCTTTGGTCATATCCCGGGCTCACATCTGCTACACCTCTGTTCCACTCCTGCACTCAGAAAGATAATACCAGGCACCCCTGCAACTCAAAAATGCATAGTACCCAAGCAGGGATGTAGCTCAGGGCCCCGTACCTGCCTCACAAGCACAAGGTTGTGACTTCAATCCTTGGTACTGGAAAAAAAAAATGCATAGTACCCAGGGTAAAAAATAAATAATAATAATAATAATAATAAGGCTACTGAAACCAGCTCCAGATAAAACACCATCTGGCGGCTCTTCCCCTTGGGCTGCAGGCCGGCTGGTCCTAGAAGATGTGGCAGGAGCAGGTGGCCTGGCAGCCTGAGGGCCCATGCAGTGGCTGAAGTGAGGTACAGGACCCACAGGCCAGCAGTAGGTGGGGGAGCTGTGGTCACAGTGAGCAGAGGGACAACCAACCCTCCTCTGCCTGCCATACCCATCCAGACTACACAAATTCTTCAGCAAGAGAGACAGAAAGAGAGAAGAGCAGAGTGGAGCTGTCACCATGGCCATGACTAATCCTCATTCCTCTTTTTATTTTTTTGAGACAAGGTCTCACTTTATAGTTCAGCCTGGCCCTGAGCTCACTATGTAACCCAGGCAAGCCTGGAACTCAGCAAATCTCCTGCCTCTGCCTCCCCAGTGCTAGTGTTATAGGCGTGAGCCATCACACCCAGCATTGTGGTATGTGGCAGTGATTGCTGGTTGTGGTATTGTTGTATATAGTTACCGGGGATCGAACCAGGGACCTTGTGCTTGTTAGGCAGGCACCGGAACCACTGAGCTAAATCTCCAGCGCCCTCATTGCTCTTTCTACATATGGATTTAGGGGAATTTTCAGTGTTATATACATGTGTGAACTAGAATCACACAGTAACATTCTTTCCTGGATACTCTCCAGCAAAGCTTATGTCGCACTGCATTCTTTCATAATTACTTTGCAAATACAGAAAACCCCACTGGGTGTGGCAATGTACATTTATAACCCAGAATTCTAAAGGGCTGATACAGGAGGAGTATAAATTCAAGCCCAGCCTGAGCAACTTAGCAAGACCTTGTCTCAAAATAAGAAATGAAAAAAGGCTAGGCTTTTAGCTCAGTGCAGTTCAAATGCTAGTACTCCAAAAAGAACAAAACAAAACACCCCTACATCCACTGCCATGTCCAAACTATTTTATGTTCACCACCAGGCCATCAGAACACCTCAGACTTGCTGCACTACTGCTTCACTGGGCTCACGATGGCCGGCCCAAAAGGTTAAAGGGTTAGTCTGAACCTTCCTAGCAGAAATCTAGCAGATTCAGTCATCTAGACTCAGACCCTGCCACATAAAGTCACGATTTATATCCTCTTATATAACCTGTCCCATGCCCCAGCCTGAAGCAAGCCCCATATAGCTAGCTCTGAGACTGTATTAGTCAACTTTCCCATTGTTGTGACAAAATACCCAGTTTGAAGGAGAAGAGGGTTTTTTTTGGCTCATGGTTTCAGTCCATGGCTGGCTGGATCCCTGGTAGAAACAGCATGACAGAGGGGCCTGGTAGAGGAGAGCTTTTAATCCTGAGCAGCCAGAAAGCAAAGCAATAGAAGGAATCGTGAACAAGAACAGACGTTCCAGGTCACGCCTTTATGACTCACCTCCAACCAGACCCCATCTCCTAACTGCATGTTCAGCCACAAACTCATCCATGATTTCAGCTCCACCATGACTCAGTCACCTTCTAAACATGTAAGACTTGTGGGTGACAGTTCAGATCTAAGTGGCAGCAGTTACCAACTTTCTAGAGTTGTATTTGGAAAGCAGATCTAGTGAGAATGATGGAGCATGTCTGCTTTTAATATGATAGCTTAGGGCTGGAGATTTAGCTCAGTGGTTCTGGCACCTGCCTCACAAGCACAAGGTCCTGAGTTCGATCCCAGTAACCACATACAATGCTGAGTTCGAGGCTTGCCTGGGCTACATAGTGAGCTCAGGGCCAGCCTGAACTACAAAGTGAGACACTGTCTCAATAAAAAATAAAATAAAGGGCCGGAGGATTAGCTCAGTGGTTCCGGCGCCTGCCTCGCAAGCGCAAGGTCCTGAGTTTGATCCCCGGTGACCACATATAATGCTGGGCGTGGAGGCACGCCCACCAACAATCAACACTGCATACCACAATGCTGGACGTGGTGGCTCACGCCTGTAATCCCAGCACTCGGGAGGTAGAGACAGGAGGATTGCTGAGTTCGCGGCGGCTTGCCTGGGCACCATAGTGAGCTCAGGGCCAGCCTGAACTACAAAGCGAGACCCTGTCTCCAAAAAAATAAAATAAAATAAAAATAAAAATAAATATGATAGCTTAACTACCCATTAGTACTTAGCCCTTAAAAGGGACCCAAGGAAGCCTTCTAAGACTAGCAAAAAGTTTGTTTTCTGGTTTTATACTTTCTGTTCAACAGAAGTGCTCCTGGTGGCTCCAGACCACTGGAAGGAGAATCGGTGTTTCTCTAGAATGTATCCCTCCCCCAAATCCAGAAAGGCAGATCCAATACAGGCAGAGCAAAGTGAAATAGTGTGGGAGAACTTCCCAGAAGGCCTGTCCTAACAAACGGAGGAGTCAATCAATGCAAGAGCTGAAGTCCAGATGTGCCTATGATACCTCCTGAAGGACCTGCTACCACTTCTGGCCACTGATGCTGCCAGTGTGTGAGATGGCAGGGAAGGTGCCTATCTGCAATGTAGCTGAACTGGCCTGGGAGGAGTGGGTGATTAAACAGAAAAAGATTCTTGGTTAAACTGAAAATTTCATTTGGGAACAAAAAGCCTTAACAAGTCATCTCCTGAACGTTAAGCTACACATTCTCCTGGAAAAGTTTGCATTGGTTCTTGCACAGTTGAAGAAGTGAGGTTATATTATTGAGAATAAACTGAGAGAAATATCAGGAAAGTTATATTTAATGACATACTGTTCTGGAAATCATAAGACCTACAGTAGATTTAAATTTCAACACTCAGGATAAATCTGTGATTCCAGAATTATCAAAATACCTATGAATCATTTTACTGTATGAGGGGTGGGGGAAAAGGGTGACAGAGACCATCGGAATGAACCTCAAACTAATAAGGGCAATGAGTCAGCAAAAAAAGATCAAAGAAAAGGCCACACCTTGGTGATTTCTCCACTGAATTCTACAAAACAATTCAAGAAAAATTAATACTAACGGTTCCCAAACTTTCCCAAATAGTGGAAAGAATACTTCTTAGCTCATGTTAGAGGTCTGTGTTAACTCCTTAACACCAAAACCAGAAAAAGACATCATCATAAGAAAAGGAAACTGCACACCAACTATTCGTAGGATATGATGTAAAAGTCTCCTAGAAAACCCTAATAAATTAGATTTTTTTTTTTTGAGACAGGGTCTTGCTTTGTAGTTCAGGCTGGCCCTGAGCTCACTATGTAGCCCAGGTAAGCCTCGAACTCAGCAATCCGCCTGTCTCTGCCTCCCGAGTGCTGGGATGACAGGCACGAGCCACCACGCCTGGCAAAAACCCTAATAAATTAATTCGAGGCTTATAGAGAGATTACACACCATGTCCAAATGAGTTTTATGCTATGCATGTTAAGTTCAGGTTTCCAAACATAAATTAATGTAACAAATCATAGCAAGAGAAGGAGAACCACAGGTCATGTGCTATCTCAGAAGACACAGGGAAAGCATTTATGCCCAATCTCATAAACTCTGTATCTTTTCATAACAAAAATCACTGAACAAAATAAGAATAGAAACTGCTTGGCAATGTGCCTCAGCCCAGATGGGTGCAATCATTCCCTCAAGAGGGCTCAGAAACGGGGTTTCTAACAAGCTGCCCTAAGAGCTCTGTGGGCGGACTCCACTTCTACACTTCCAGGTCCAGCAGGTTCTGACCCCTTGCCATTTCCCCTCCCACCTAGAAAGAGCTCCCTTCTCTGGCCAGGGTGATCTGGGCCGGTTCCACTGCTGAGCTGGGTGGGATACTGGCTGCTGGATTCTGATTCCTTAGTCTCAGCTCATTTAAACAAGCAGAGACCTTGCATGATGCCCATCTGCAGGGGCTTCTCTGCTCAATGCATAAGCATGAGGTACACTGGAGGGTCCTAACCACCAAGCAACCTATTCTTATTCTAATAACCTTAGTGCTTCGTGGCCTTGTCTTTCCTGTGGCCTTGACTTTCCTGTCTCTGCTTCTCCCCAGCTCTGGAGCTGGCTGTCAGACCTGTGAGCTAGGCAGATGCAGTCTCTGCAGAGCAGTTCTGAACGTGACCTGAGGGGCTCTGAGAGGCACATTCATCCTCGCACAGATCCTGGCATCCCCCCTCCCTTTCCCTTCTGACGATGCCCACTGGGTCTGCCATTTTGAACACTCAGGATTGCACCCCACTCTTCCTTTTCAGAAGCCATAGAGACCCTAGGGGAGTAAGGGAGCTCCCCACATTGTCCAAGCCAGATACCTCCAAAGCAAGCAACTCCAGCCCTTTGCTTCTCTGTCCAAAAGAGGGGCCCCCAGGGTGCTAAGCATGGATCAGCAGGACAGGGTGGTTCCCTCACACAGTCATCTACCTGGCCAGGAACACCAAGGGTGAGCAGCCAGGGAATGTCCATACCTCCCATGGTTTCAACAATGTGCAGTGTTTAAAATAACCATGTTTGAGTCTAAATCTTTTGCTATCTGAATAAAACAAAATTTATTTTTTTAAAAAAGCAATGAACTTACCTTGATAAAAGGCATCTCCAACCCTAATACAGCTAACAATATAGTTAAAGCTGAAAGAATGGAAGCACATCCTCTAAGATGTTTGCTGTCACCACTTTTATTCAATGTGTGCAAAAGTTCTAGCCAGGGCAATCAGGCAAGGGAAAGAAAAAGCCATCCAGCCTGGGTGTGGGGCATATACCTATAATCTCAGTACTCGGGAAGTTGAGGCAGAAGAATCACTGAGAGTTTGAGGCCACCCTGGGTTACACAATGAGTTTAAGGCTAGCCTGAACTACCTAACAAATCTGTCTCAAAAAAACAAAAACAGGGCTGGAGGGTTAGCTCAGTGGTTCTGGCGCCTGCCACGCAAGCGCAGGGTCCTGAGCTCGATCCCCGGTGACCACATACAATGCTGGGCGTGGAAACTCATGCCCACCAGCAATCAATACCACATACCACAGTGCCGGGCGTGGTGGCTCACGCCTGTAATCCCAGTACTTGAGAGGCAGAGACAGGCGGATTGCTGAGTTCAAGGCTTGCCTGGGCTACATAGTGAGCTCAGAGCCAGCCTGAACTACAAAGCGAGACCCTGTCTCAAAAAAAACAAACACAAATAAACAAAAACAGGCCTGGCGTGGTGGCTCATGCCTATAATCCCAGCACTTGGGAGGCAGAGACAGGATTGCTGAGTTTGAGGCTTGCCTGGGCTACATAGTGAGCTCAAGGCCAGCCTGAACTACAAAGCAAAACCCTGTCTCAAAAAAAAAAAAAAAAAACAGGGCCAGAGATGTATTTAGCTCAGTGGTTCCGG
>PVIC010055512.1:0-11218 GCA_004025085.1 Thryonomys swinderianus
AGATTTTTATACATATACATGAAAGTATAATAAAAATTACTGATGGGATAATAATTCTGTGAATTTGTATTTTCATTTGAAAATATGCAGATGAGATTTCAAAACCTCCACCTGGATAAGAATAAGACATGGTACCCAGGTACTCATGTAAATGTACACTCTGCAGGAAATGTGCTGCAGTTTGGATATGCCTTGAGTATTCCCCAAGGATCCATGTGTTACATTCTTGGTTCTCAAAATGAGGCTGTTAAGAATGATGGAATTTATTTATTTATTTATTTATTTATTTATTTATTTTTGAGACACGGTCTCACTTTGTAGTTCAGGCTGGCCCTGAGCTCACTATGTAGCCCAGGCAAGCCTGGAACTCAGCAATCATCCTGTCTCTGCCTCCCGAGTACTGGGACTACAGGTGTGAGCCACCACGCCCGGCATTGTGGCATGTGGTATTGATGGCTGGTGGGCGTGAGTCACCACGCCCAGCATTGTATGTGGTTACTGGGATTGAACTCAGGACCTTGCGCTTGCAAGGCAGGTGCCAGAGCCACTGAGCTAAATCTCCGGCCCAAGAATGATGGAATTTTAATAAAGAGGAGCCTGGAGAGAAGTCCTTAGGATCCAGGTGATGTGCCCTGGAAAAGGGATAGTACAAATTCTCAATGTTGAGTGTTATCGAGATCTGTATATAAAATGTAACAATAAAGAATTCAATTTTTCAAAAAGATTCTAATGTTCTCCTGGTTATGGACTTAGGTTTTGATTAGTCTTCACACACATTCCTCAGAGTTGCTATCTGTAAATACCACTTCCATCTTCCTACCCCCACTGAAACTTTAACACACTGAAATCTGATTCCTTACTTAACTGTTAATTTAAATTGTTCTTTTCATATTCTGAAATATTAAAACATTTGTCACATGTTTGAAATTGCTGAGTCATCTTATTCTTGACTATTATTTAATTGATAATTTATTATTTTCATTATAGTCCAAGCTCTATTATATACTAAATCACGTTTCTTCTCTACCTAGCCTCAAAATATATTTTCCTTCATTTTGATTTTCTAGCTTTCTTTTAGTATACCTTTTCATAAAACTCTGTGCCAATATCTTCCAAATCATAATTCTAATTTTCTTATTTGTGTTAGAAGAACACACACACGTGGTTTCATATGACATCTTCAGATGGCAAGAATAAGTTTCAGGTGTACAATGTCCAAAGTTAAATCATTTATTTCACAATATCTCTTAATTGCACTGCTAAAAGAATCCTGAATTTCTCTTCTCGACTTCCCAAAAAGTCAAGCTTTGCTTAGTCAACTGTACCACTTTTCCACTAATTTCTGTGGTCAGAAATTTCTTTTAGTTTTGGTACTCTTATAATTTATCAAAATCTTTGTAATTACTATCTTATTAATTGATTTTCAAGCTACTATGAACACGGGTGTACATGTTGCGATGATATGAATACTTTAATTCTTTTGTGCATATACCTAGCAGAGCACAGCAACGTAAAATGAGATGTCTAATCCATGTTTTTTGAGGAATTTTCACACTGTTCTCCATAGTGGCTGTACCAGTCTACAATCCTACCAACAGAGGAGAAGGGTTCCTTTCTCCCTCCCAGCCTCACCAGCATTTATTGCTGGTTAATTTTGAGATAGCAATCATTCTTTGTGGGGTAAAATGGAATCTCAGTGTTGTTTCATCTGCATCTCTTGAATGACTAGTGGTGTTGAACATTTCTTCATATGCTTCTTAGCTGCTTTTACTTCTTCCTCTGAAAAGTGTTCATTTCAAATGCCCATTTTTGAATTGGGTCTTTAAATTTGGTGGGGGCTGATGTTTTTAAGCTCTTCATATATTCTAGAAAGTAGCCCTTTGAGAAACCATTGGTAAAATTTTTTCCCAATTTGTTGGTTATCTTTTTGCCCTACTGGTGGTTTATTTTGCTGTGCAGAAGATTTTTTAATAAGATGAGATCCCATTTGTTGAATTCTTCTGCTAATTTTGTCAAAATAGCTATACTCCCACAACTATTGTATAGATTCCATGCAATACTGATTGAAATCCCAACAGTGTAGTTCACAGATCAGAGAAAACAACCCAAAAATTCATCTGGAACCACAAGAGACCTAGGAACACAAAAGGAATTCTAGAAAACAAGGACAAGGTTGGAGGTATCATGATTCCCCTCTTGAAAATATACAAAGGCACTGTGATAAAAAGTAAAGTAATAGGTCCGAGGCCCAATGGAATAGATTTGAAGATCCAGAATCAACTTCAGATACACTATGCTACCTTATCTTTGACAAAGAAAATAAATATTCTCAGTGGAGGAAGATAGCCATTTTAATAAATAGTGCTTGAAAAACAAGGCTTTAACTTGCCAAAGACTGAAGCTGGATCTATCTCTTTCATTGTGTACTATACTAACATCTAAGTAGATTAGAGACTTAACTATTAAAACAGAAAGACTAGGGCTGGGGATTTAGCTCAAATGGTACCATGCCAAGCTTAGACGCACAAGGGCCCAAGTTTGATCCCCGGTACCATCAAAAACATAAAATTAAACAAGTAATAATAATAATAATAATAATAATAATAATAATAATTTTAAAAAAATAACACAATTCCTGGTTGTATTTGTCACATTTTTGCACTCTGAAGAGTCTTTTTTCCTCTCTCATTTTTCCAGATTATTCTGTTCTAAAGAATTTAGTACAATGTAAAATTAGGAATGCAAAATCATCTGGACCCTTCTTAAGGATGAAACATCTCTAAAGCATGTCAGAAACAGGACATGGATGAATAAATTATTCTCCTTTGTGCCAATTTTTTTCAAATGGTTTCTTTGATATCAGTGAATTATTAATTTTCACAAATCATGATTATTAGAAAAACTATATTAAGTTTTATAGCATTTCTTATGATGCTATCTTAATTCATTTTTGTTTTTTATTTAAAAAGTACATATTTTGGGGCTGCAGTTCTCTGTTTTCTGTTTTTTAAAATTTGATTTTATTGGCACATTTTGTATGCTCAGCATTATCACACTCAACATTGAGAATTTGTACCAGTAGATGACATGACTTAATTCTCATTTTTTCCTATTCCCCTGCCCACTCTACAACCCCTTCCCCCCATATACATAAGCTTTGTTTCCTTCTTTTAGTATGAACATTTTTTCTTTCCTTTCTTCATTACTCCTACCCCCCGTATCCATTAGAACATTTTCTATTTTATAATGTCTATTATACATTCTAGAACTCATTTACATTTCCAGTTTCTCATGCCAGAGAAATGATACAGTATTTCCCCATCTGTGATCTATTTATTTCACTTGTGAGTATGTCCTCACCGTATGTGCATTTGAGTATAAATGACTCAAGTTTATCATCTTTATGACAGAGTAATACTCTATTTTATTTAAAAAGCACATTTTCTTTATCAGTTCTCCAGCAGTGCTCCATTTTCATTCCTGTATAGCTTGAGCAATGGTCACATCAGGTCAATTCACCTATCTATCCCCTTAAAAATGTATCATTTCTTGTGATGAGAATGTTTAAAACCTCATAGCTATTTAAAACTATACAATACCTTTTTATTAATTATGATGCCCCTACATTGTAATAGCGTGACAATCCCATTCCTCTTACCTGTGATAGATACTTACTGACTAGCTTCTCCCTGTCCCCATCTCTTTCCATCTCTTTCGCTGTCAACCTGTCTGGGATCAGCAATTTTAGGTTCCATTTATGACTGAAATCATTCTCATGTGTGATATTTTGACGTAATTTTAAAACAGATTCCTTATATTTTCCAGGTGTTTCAGCTATATCATGGATGAAAAAGACTCAAAATCCAATTTCTAATTTAATATCCGTTACCATATTTGCAGAAATTATCTTGTATTTTCTAGCTTCTAGTCATTTAGCACAAAATCTGTACTCTGATAAACTTAAAGTCATTAAATAAATGTTGATTTCAGAAAAGTTACGCCAAACGCATGGAAAGACTACACAACTGAGGAGGTTTGGGTTGGGGATCTGTGGCAGGAGATGCAAACTATCAAAGGGATAGCATCCAGACTCTTGTGAGGAAGAGTGAAGAACTGGGGAATGCTGAAGACAGTCACACCAGTGAAGCATTTTCTTAGGCACTGACCTAGGAAGAGGTAATGGGAGCCCCAATGTCAGCTTTTGACTTCTTCCCCTCAGCACTGGATTGCAGTGTTACCTAGAATGTTCTCTTTTCTTCCAATGGTCTTTTCTATCTGTGGCCATTTAGAAAAGTCAGACAAACTCAACAAAGCACAAATAATTCTTCTTTATATTTAAACTAAGGTCTACAACCCAAATTGTGAGTTGTTTGAGAAAAATGGAATGAGTGAGGAAGGTCATCCAGTAAATAGGAAGAAGATGGTAACATTGGTATGTAAAAATCTACCCCACTGTACTGAGCCTGATAGGAAATGCTGGCAGTACAAAAGTGGCCAGATACAAAGCTGGACAAGTTTGTAGCGATTAAAGAATTTTTACAGAACAGTACTGTAGACTAGAGAGAAGTAGAAGATCTTTATCATAAAGAGATAAGAGATATGAAGGTTTTTCACTATATATACTAAAGGATTTGAATTAAGCCATTTAAAAAGTTAGTTATAACATTCAAGGAAGTATATTTAAGTTCACAGCATTGTTTTGTTTTTTCTTTAGCAATGCTTGGGTGGTCTAAATAAACTAAGACATCTCTGTGACAAATTTAATTAAAAACATGAAAATGAGCAAATAGTTATTTGCTAATGGGATAAACAATAGATTAGATATCTGATATTTAATTTTATGACTGAGCCTAATTATTTTCACCTAAAATAATTCCAGATGTAGAAACATAGACTAAAGCAATACAGTACTTGAGAAAATAAAATGTTAAGTTCTATAGTGACATCCTCCTTTTTGGAAATCATAAAATGTTTTAAACATATCAGCATCTATGTAATGTTATGACAAGTTATGAAAAGACATCATCATTTTGTCTGCCAACTAGAGCATCTTAAACTTCTGAAATAACATTTTGTTTTTTGATCAGAGAGAAAAAAATCCAAACCCATGAAAGAGCAAAGTGAAATTTATCCTATTTTTAAAATTTTGCACTTAGTTTTGGAAGATATTGTTAATCCCTATCCCCACCTGTGGGTTGAATACATAATTTCCTGTAGCTAACTATCAATTGTAGCTTCAGGCTTCCGGGACATAACACAGAACACTGGCCATTTGATATTCTTGCTTTTCTAATATTTGCAGTATCTTTTCTACTTTTAAAATTTGAATGCTACTTTTCTAGGTTCAAAGGTGTATGTTCCTAGTAAAAAAAAATGGGCAAGGCAAAACTAGTAGTCTTTTTTTTTTCATTTTATGAGACAGAACATAACTATCAAACTTCATTCAGACGTATCCGCAATGCACATTCTTGATACTCACAATAGCTAGTCAGTGAAATGAAGAGATATCATGACTCCCATGAGACCTATAGAGAAACAGAAATTTTATATTTGGTGATGCACTTTGGATTATATTTAAGACATTTATATAGGAAGGAGAGAGTACACATAAATGTCATGGACTCAAAAAATTTTAACACGTCCTGTGGACGATAAATTATGCTCAACTTAACAACCTGTTTTAGGATAAAGTCAACATATTCTAGGTAAAGGTAAAGGAGTGTGACAGTAAATCTTGTTATACCTAACACAACTTTTAAAACTGCACAAATTATGAATAAATTTTGCATCTTGTACTTAGGTGATCCTTTGTTTCAGTTTTGTATCTGACTTTTAAATTTTTGCAGCTATTTTTGATGACTCTATTGAGAACAGCTTTTTCCTAGCATTTAAAGTAAAATTAGGCCATTTATTTTAGTGAAATGGAAACTATCATAAGATAATGTATATGGAAAACCCTTACATATACAGATACACTTCATTATTTCGGGCCTAAGTAAACAATCATAAGACTTTATTACAGAAACATTTATCAGTAGGACCATGTTTCCCCATAACAGAATGGTAGCTAACTTAAACTGATTTTGTTATGCTTTACTTGACTTTTTTTTGTTTTTGTTTTTGTACCAGAGATTGAACTTGGGATCTTGTATTTGCAAGGCAGGCACTCAAACACTGACCTAAATCCCTGGCCCTTCATTATACTTTTGAACATTACTATATTTTTAAAGTCTTCTTTTCAATCTTCATGAAACTCTTCATTTCTCTTTTTATCAGTTAGAAGTTCCTTTACTCTCTTGTACAGATTATTGCCTGTTATGGTTGCAATTTATATTATTAGAATCAGGAACAACACCTATAAAGGACAGCTTCATCTTCCTTTTTTTTTTTTTTCTTCTGTTGTCTTTTTGTTTTGTCTTTTAATTCTAGCACTTCAGTGACCTGGAAAAAAATGGATAACCATCTCTAACATTTACAGTGAATCTGCATTAATCAGTTTTTTTCCAAAGCATGAATTTTGTTGTTACTTGGGTCAGGTGTCTACTCACAGAAAAGATGCCGATATCTTGGCCTATTGTCTACTTCTTTTTTGTTGAGCTCTTTGTGAGTGTAATGTCTTTCATTGCATGTGGCAATTTTGAGAGTCATTTTTCTACAAATATGCTTTCTGTCCCTTCCTGTCTTCTGGAACTCTCTCTATGTAGATGTTGGTATTCTGACAGTTGTCAACAGATCTGTTTATTTTTCTTTCTTTTTCCTCCCTTTTCCTTGACCTGAAAACTTTATTAAACTCTTTTCCAGTTCATTAATTCTTTACATTCTGGCACATACATGTGTTTTAGTCCCTTTAGTTGAATTTTTCATTTTAGTTATTATTCTTTTCAATTTCACAATTTCTATTAGGTTGTCTTATCATTTTTACTTTTTGATATTTTCAACTTTATGAGACATTGTTCTTACCCTTTCCTCTAGTGGTTAGGCATTCTTTCCTTTTGTTCCTTCAGCATATTTTAATGAAATTTAATAAATCCTTTGTGTGGATTTAGTAGAATAATTTCTATTTTATGAGCCATACTTTGGTATTTCTTTACATGTGTCATCATTGCTTATTAAAAGCTGAGCATTTAAAATAATACAATTGGCCAACAATGAAAAATAGTCTTCTGATTCCTACAGTAGTTGTGGGTTTTTAAATTTTTTGTTGTTGTTTGCTATTACTATATATTTATCTAGTAACTTGAACTTAGAGACTCTCTAAAATCTGTGTTCCTTGTCAGCCTCAGATGTTGAAGTATCTAGGTGAAACTGGAGAAAAGCTATTTAATTTATAGCCCAGTGATTCACTAAGGAAATAATAAGTTTACTCTATAATTTCAATGACAAAGTCAGGGCAACTGTGGAGACTGAAGAAAGCAAAGACACTGTAGGAAAGTAGTTATTCTGATGTATGTAATTTCAAACTCATGCCTACATGTGGCTCATGGGTGCTCTTCTCAGTTGGTCACTAAAATGTTCTTAAGGTTCTCCTGGGACTTCTTGATGATATATTTATTTCAAAAGAAATATCTTAAATATTATTTACTTTGTTACCTTAGAAATTCTTTTATGTGTTATATTGGCCACCTCATGACTGATTTTAAACAAATACAAACCACAGTAAAATATTTCAAAAGCAAAAAGTATAATAAATAAGATTAGACACTTCAGCTTGCTTTGTTAGTTATATGATTAAAATCTCTAACTTCAGATGAACTGAAACTTTTAAAATGCAACTGTGTATAGTATTTGTTTGTGCAAATAGCATTTTGATATAGATCAATTATATCATATCTTGGTTTATAAGATGGAATTAAAAAAACATAAAAGGAAACCTTTCTGATTTATTATGCAAGACCTATCAGACATTGGCAAGCTAATACAATCATCTTGATTATTTTTGCTTGTTTGGAGGATAAGTAAAATCTACCCAGACTAAAAAGAAAAAGAAAAAGTAGCTCTTGGGAGGTAAGCAATTTGGTTTTGTAATGAAGTGTGCTTCCTCACAAGGTGATTGTAATGGAGTCTAGGGGGATAGGGACAGAAGGCTTATCTTCTCAAGTCTTTCATATCAGAGAGCTCTGGAAAAGTGGTCAAACAGTCTGTGGAAGCCGATGTATCCTCTGGCGAATTGCTTTGATACTAACAGGGTGACATGTTCAGGACATGAACATTTCAGCAGCTGCTACTCCCAGCATTCTGACTCGCACGGAAAGGGCAGCTCCTGAGCACCAGGTGACGCGAGTGTTCCATGAAGAGCAGAGACCATCTGTGTTGCCCCTCCTTGTATCAGCAGTACTGATGCAAATATATTTTCCAATAGTTCATGCACATGGAAAATTCCTTGCATATTTTTTAGAACAATCTCTTAGTTTCTCTTTAGATTTTAAGGCATCGTGTGTGTGTGTGTGTGTGTGTGTGTGTGTGTTTCTCTTTAACAAACATGGTATCCTTGTGTTGCTTGAGCTGATATGAAACTTTTAGGCTAAAGGAGTCCTCTTGCTTTAGCCTTGACAGTGAATGAAGTTATAGACTAGACTGTTTTTGCTGTCTTTTTTTTATTCAAACTATATACCCAAAGATTGGCTTTAAGTAGTTTATTCTTCATTTAGGTATACATATACATATATGTATATATAAATGAATATATATTCCTTTATAGATACATGTATATATATATATATATATATATATACATTTTCATTTATACATACACATTTTAATGAAAAAATCACTCACAAAATTAGATTTATTTTTGAGACAGGGTTTTGCTTTATAGTTCAGGCAGGCCCTGAGCTCACTATATAGCCCAGGCAAGCCGCAAACTCAGCAATCCTCCTGCCTCTGCCTCCTGAGTGCTGGGATTATAGGCATGAGCCACAATGCCCAGAACTGACAAACTAGATTTTTGAGAAATTTATGTTAAATTATCAGTATAAACAGTCATAATATAATTTTTTTACCTAAAACATAAAAACATATTCATTATAACTTTATAAGCAGCTGGAGAAATAAGATTGTGTTTTGGTATGTTCTATACTAAAAGGAAAGAAATAAATAAAAAGGGAATAATGCCGAAACTACAATTTTAAAACATGCTGAAAAATAAAATGTGCCGGGCATTATGTAGTAGTCTAATTTGTTAAAACAGATGCCAGACAAGTCAGTGTAATAAACTAAACATTTATAAATTTGTGTCATGTCACTTGTGTTATCTGATAAATGCTATCACTTAAGAGAAACAAGTTGGCCTAAGAAATCTGAGTTTTTTTCCTCCTGATGGTATTTTTATTAGCTTAGTTTATTAATTAACAAATGGACTATCTTACTGCCCATTTTTTCTGCCTCTTCTTACCATTAGGTCAGTTAAGAGAATGAAAATGAATATTGTTTAACTGACATACCCCTCAAAAGCTAAGATTGGTGATGGATAAAGACAAGATACATATTTTACAAATTTTAGAATATAGCTAGAAATAACATCACATTCAAATTATGAATGTGATATTTAAAATTATATAATCCAGGTTCTCTGTATATTTTAGTTGTTTACTTTCTCTGGTTACATTGTAAAAATAATTTTACAATCAAATTATGAGAGTGAAAGTGCGAACACATTTTTTTTTTTTTAATTTCAGCCAAGGGAACCACATTATTCTAAGGTAATAATGCACAAGTACAACCTAAGGGACAGACAGGTCATTTTCTGTATAGCTGTGAAATATGTTAATAAAACATCAAGAGAACAGACTGTGTGAAAATTGTTACCATCACACCCAGTAGAATAGACTGAGCATCGCCCGTCTGCAGGCTGTTGGGCAGAGCTGGGAAGTGAGGCTGAGGCAGAGATCTTAGAGCTTAAAGGATGAAGTGTTGTGTTTCTCAATTCGCATGTGTTGGAAATGTCGGTATTTCAAAGACCACTACTGACAGAGAGAGGGAAAGCGGAGGGAGTGAGCTAGGTGCCGGGGCACAGGGGCTGAGCGCTTGCTGTGAGCTGCCTTGTTCTCGGCATTTCGTTCAGCAGCTCTCTGTCCATATATGTCGGTCCCACTCTCCCACCCTTTCCGCTGTGACAACCCAAAAGTTCTACACATATTGTGAAAGACACTCTGGGGACAAATGTGCCCTTGATGGAGGAACGCTGCTGCGGGGTGGGGGTGGGGTTGACTGTGACCGCACAGTGTGTTACTCAGGCGGTTCTGTGGGTCCACCTGCCCTGCCCCCCAGTCAAAGCATCCATAGCTGGTGATGCAGAGCAAGTCCCGAGTCCCCACGAGAAGCAGCCATAAACCTACCGGTACAGCAGGATGAAGACAGCTCTTCAGACTACACTCAACAGGGCAGTATGTGAACCCTGGGTACTATGAGTTTTCCGAGAAAAAATGAAAGCAAAGGTTTCTCTTCCAAAAAAAGAAAATGTTATGATCGGTCAATAATTTACCATGATGTTACACCTCAGTAAACACACCGTGATTTGAAAATGCTTTACTTTGGATCTCAGTGTTCAAGACCTGTGTATTAAGGGCCTGTTCCCCAGCCCAGAGCTCCTATGACTGAAGAGGAAGGCGACTTTAGCCACTTCCCTGGACATGCGGTGAGTGGTTTGCTCTGCGACATGCTCCAGCCATGATGTGCCGGCCCTGCACAAACTTAAAAGCCACAGGGCTAATAACAGACCATTAACTGAAAAAATTCAAAGCTAAATTCAAACTAAAATAGTTTTTCTTAATAAGACAGTACCACCAAGGATTTTGTTTTAGGTATTCAAAACTAACAGATACTCGGGGCCGGAGATTTAGCTCAGTGGTTCCAGTGCCTGCCTCGCAAGCGCAAGGTCCTGAGTTCGATCCCTGGTAACCACATACAATGCTGGGCATGGTGACTCACGCCCACCAGCAATCAATACCACATACCACAGTGTCGGGCGTGGTGGTTTAAACCTGTAATCCCAGCAGAGATTACAAGCATGAGACAGGAGGGAGGCAGAGACAGGAGGATTGCTGAGTTCATGGTGGCTTGCCTGGGCTACATAGTGAGCTCAGGGCCAGCCTGAACTACAAAGCGAGACCCTGTCAAAACAAAACAAAACAAAACAAAAAAACTAACAGATACAGGAAGTCAAAAATTCATTGGAGGGCCGGAGGGTTAGCTCAGTGGTTCCGGCGCCTGCCTCGCAAGC
>PVIC010055513.1:0-11201 GCA_004025085.1 Thryonomys swinderianus
TGTAGCCCAGGCAAGCCTCAAACTCAGCAATCCTCCTGTCTCTGCCTCCCGAGTGCTGGGATGACAGGCATGAGCCACCATGCTCAGCACTATGGTATATGGTATTGATTGCTGGTGGGCATGAGTCACCACCGCCAGCATTGTATGTGGATACTGGGATCGAACTCAGGACCTTGTGCTTGCAAGGCAGGCGCCGGAACCACTGAGCTAAATTTCCGGCCCAAGCTCACTCTTTTTTAGTATCTTTTTTTGGAAAGAAACAAATTTGGAGGAAAATATTGGAGACATACTTTTTTGTTTTTGTTTTTCTCATTGTGATAGGAGAGAATTCAGAATTACTTAGCTTTCACTACCCCACCAAAGGTTTGATGCCGAGTCAGTATGTGGAGTGCAGATGGCACGTCCCTGTGTCCATGTGCGCACAGTGGAGCCCATGTGGGGCGTGTCCAGGAGGACTGCCCCTCCCCCGCAGATCCGCTGGATGGTACCCTGAGTGGTACCCTGAGTGTTGCAGCGCAGTTTCCTTAGGGAGGAGGAGTGGTCAGTCTGGCCTGAGGGTGCCCGTTAGTGCTACACCCGTCCCTGTCTTGGAGAGAGCAGTTATGATTCTTCCGGAATTTTGGACTTTCCCAAAGTCCTTTTATACCTCCTGTTTCCCGAGCTTTGCTTCTTTTCTTTTGCTTTTTTTTGTGCTTTTCCTTTTCTTCCTTCTGGTGCTGGGGATGAACCCAAGGCCTGTTACATGGTCAGCACCGTCTCTCACCAAGCTATACCTGTCTTCCTTGAGCCTCACAGTACCTCAGGAGGCTCTCGGTTGGGGAGTGCGGGCAGTAGTGACATCCTGCCTCGCAGAGGAGACGCAGATGGCTTTCCAGCTGAGCAGCCAGGGCTTGTGCTCTACCTCTGCCCACCTTCTCACTGTCATCCCAGGAACTTTCCCTCCCACAGAGCAGCACTTGGTCAGTTATTAAACACCTGATGATTCTTTGGCATCAATAGCTAGATTTCAGTAACCTAAGTGCCACATGGCATTAGAGAGCAGCTGGCCCCATAGCAGGGACACAGGCTCTGCCTCCTGCTGTGGAAGAAGGAAGGAAGCTGAAGCAGGAAGAAGGCCTGCAGCTGCTCTCACTGTGAAGGAGGCCCTTCTCCGGCCTTCTGTTTCCATAGTTTCACGCGTCTTCATCCAGGGATACCGAAACCAGCTCCATCGTTACAGTCAGAGAATGAACCGGAGGAGAGAAAACTGGGGCTTTTGGGACTCGATGTGAGAAAGAAAACCCATGGTTTCCGGTGTGGGGGACACGCTCTCCCAGAACAGCCAACACACAGCGCCTGTGGCATTATGGGCTGTGGGGCCTGGACCAATGAGTTGTATCCTTATACATACTTCGTTTTCTTCTTTATAAAATGGGGGTCATAATGTATCTTGTGTAGAGTTTGAGGAACAAATAATGTGTCTAAATCTCACCAGACTATAGGTGGTACTGAGAGGAAGAACATGTTGCTACTCTGCTGTTGGTTTCTTCTTCTTTAAAAATTCATTTTATTGGTACATTTTATATATACATGATGATCACACTCAACATTGAGCATTTGTACCAGTACATGGCACATCTTAACTCTCATTTTTTCCCATTCTTCTGTCCCCCCTCCCCTCTCCCCGGCCCCGACCCTCCACCCCTATTATTGGTTTATTCTGTTCCCAGAAAATTCTTACCCTGGACTCAGAGGTGAGCAGCAGAAACACATCTGCTTAAAAGCAGGCTTGCTTTCTAGGACACAGACATGGGTGCCAAGAGAGCCTTCTTTCAGGGCATAATTTAGTCATCAGTAATCAAATGCCTGTGCAGCACCCTTAGGCAGCTTTTCTAGTTCCTTGGCTGGTAGCTTTTTGGGGGCACAGCCTTCCTGTCATGGCCCTAGTCAGCAGGTGGTTCCCACTCAGGAAAGGAGGCATTCACACGAGTATCCACACATGATGGAGTGCCAGTATGAGGGGCATTGTCAGGAGAACCATAAACGTACTAATAAAAACTTCAAAAAAGAATTTATTATGAGTTTCACTTAATTTACAGGGCAAAGTATTTTTGTTTGCATTTGAAAGAATCTAACATTTGACCCTTCTGTTTCCAACTCTAATCTAGTTTAGTTAATATGGCCTTTTACTTTTTTTGATTTATTTTTGAGATGAGACCTCAACATGTGGCCTATACTGACCTCAAACTCCTGGGCCCAAATGGTCTTCCCCCAACTCTCCAGGTAGCTGAGAGTATGAGCATAAACCACTGTGCATGGCTGCCTTTTAAATTTTTATTTAAAAGAAACTAAGTTGTAGACCATGTATCCATGACACTGGCCTGGTTCTTGAAACAGGCATTTATGGGATAAAGGAACAAGACTCCGTACAGCATCTGATGATGGCAGGTCTTCTCTTTCTGGTTTTAGGTTGACACAAGACCATTGTGTCCCAGGCCACGTGATCCCTTGGGCTTTCTTTCCATTCCCTGCTGACCATCTTTGAGCCTGAGTGTGGACAGTGTGTCTCCAAAGGTCCCACAAGGTCAGGAATAGTGCTTGATCATTGTGCCATGTCAAGTCGGAATGCGAGTCCAATCCTGGCTGTGAAAGGGTGACTCTCACTATTCATTGTGCAAGACATCTCTGCATGAGCCGGAAGCCTGAAAGCTGACTCCACTGCTTACATGAAGTACCCAGTCTTGAGTTTCCAGAGACAGAGGAGATGTCCTTGGTCTTCACGGCCCTCCTATCTACCTGGACAGACAGGAACAGGAAGGCCTTCTGCTGCGCGCCTGAGCAGATCCGTCTGCCTTCCAGGGCCTTTCCCCCGTGTATGCACTTTATGGAGAAAGGACTTATGTTCTCTTGATAGTTTGGAGCATTTTATTCAGAATACCTGTGAACTGCTAATTATATATGATGTACTGTGCTAGGAAGAACTTCCTCTGTCTAGAGCTGAACAGAACCTGGCTTTCAGTCTTGGTCATACCATTTATCACTAGATTATAGCCTTATATAAGTAGCTTGACCTTCAGTTTTTCACCTGTGGAAAGAATAAAATATACCTTGTGGAACGATTACAAGAAATAAGTGAGATTAGGATATAGCTCAAACTATTATTATGGGATGTCTGTAGTTCTACATGCGTATTATTTAAAAAGAAGTGAGGCTGGGCTGGAGGGTTAGCTCAGTGGTTCCGGCGCCTGCCTTGCAAGCGCAAGGTCCTGAGTTCGATCCCCGGTAACTACATACAATGCTGGGCGTGGAGACACGCCCACCAACAATCAACACCGCATACCACAATGCCGGACGTGGTGGCTCACTCCTGTAATCCCAGCACTCAGGAGGCAGAGACAGGAGGATTGCTGAGTTCGTGGCGGCTTGCCTGGTGAGCTCAGGGCCAGCCTGAACTACAAAGCGAGACCCTGTCTCAAAAGCAAAAAAAAAAAAAAAAAAAGAAGTGAGGCTGAAAATCAACGAACTAAGGTTTCATTTCTACAAGTTCAAAAGAAAAAGAGCTGAGAACTGCCAGCTACTCAAAAGGCTGAGCCAGGAAGATCCCAAATTCAAGATCAGCCCTTGGAATTTAGACCTTGTCTCAGAAGAAAAATGAAAAGGGTTGGGCAAACAGTTCACTTGTATGGCACTTACCAAGCACACATGAGCCCTGGATCTAATTGGCAGTACCACAGACGCAGGTGAGGGAGGAGTGGGCAGAGGGAAGGGGGAGCTGTGTGACTGCGTTCTCTGAGTGATCCGAGGGTTCAGCAAAGCCCTGAGCAGGGTTGGTTGGTTGGCAGAACTGAACCAACAGGTTTTGCAATTTATGTGGAAATGCCCAAGGCCAAGGGCGGTCAAGCTGCCTGGCAGAACAAAGGGGAGGATTTGGCCTGGACTCCAAGCATTCTATAAAGGTGCATAGCCATGACAGACAGGTGCTGTCACCACAGCAGCGAGCATAGCTGAGGGGCAGTGGTGGCACCGCTGCAGAGGGGACGGGAGCTCTTGTCAGCAGAGGGTGCTGCAGTACCCGGATGTCCGTGCGAACAGATGAGATTTGAGTTGTCCTCTCGATCCCGCACGCCCACTTAAAGGGCCCTGCAGGTAGCTCAGCAGCTGGACAGGCTTCCTAGGTAGGGAACAGAAAAGAGCACTCACGGGAATAGAAAATGCAGGGCCATAGGCCATGTTCAAACAAAAAGCTTCTGACAAGGGCACCGTGAGGGAGTGAGAAGGCAGCGCCCAGAGCAGCTCCTGTGCTCGGCTCGAGACACCAGACCCTGCGTTTCAGCTCAGCCCTTCTGAGAGGCCAAGCCCAGGAGACCATTCAGAGACAGACGGGAGCAGTGGCCCCGAGGGCTCCGCACACCGCAGCCTCCGGCTCACGCTCCGCTTCCTGTGTCCTGGGAGATCTCACCTCAGTACCGAGGTGGCCATGGTGGTCGTGGTCGTGGTCAGGAGTGGCTGCTGCCGCTCTGTCTTTATTCCCATCTCAGTTCCCCTACTTGGAATTGAGAAAGGAAAGGGAAGTTCCTTGTTCTCTTGGTGCCTCAGTTTTGTGGCTCTAACAAGCTACATGATAAATGGTACCTCACAGGGTTTTTATAGGGTTAAATTAAGTGCCTGGCTGCAGAACACATGGGAATTGGTCTTAGGCTGTGGACGTCTCTGCAGGTAGGAGTGATGCCCAGCTCCTTCGGCTCTGAGCGAGAGAGGGCTGGTGAGGGTGGCAGGCTCAGATCGGGGGAACCGTTACCCAGCTCTGGTCACTGCCCCTGAGTAGCTCTGTGGACAGTATCCTTGCCTTTTGAGTTCGGTCTGAATTACCCAGGCCGTCCTCAAACTTAGGATCTTCCCGCCTCAGCTTCCCAGGTAGCTGGGATTACAGACCTGCATGGCCATGCCCAGCTTGATGTGGGTTTTAAGAGAAACGGCCACCACTTTGGGAGTGTCCGAGGTATGCCGGACAGCTTTTGTCTGCCCCTGCTAATCGTCACACCGTCTTGGGAGGAAGGTGTGCTCCTCCCCATCGGACCGAGAGGCTGGCTTGAGAGAGCTGAGCCAGAGGGGCCTGAGCCATAGGTGAGGGCGGGACCTCAGAACAGAGTGTAGGCATGTGGCAGCAAGACCAGGAGACACCAGGGGCTGAGTGGCACAGGAGCTGGGGAGGTGGGGAGGGTCAGGGAGGGGCCAGGACCACAGGAGCTGGGGTTTGACGGCGCCTCGTGTCTGCTGGGGTGCGGCCTGAGGCTCTGGGGCCTTCAGTGGTCGTGTTGTTTCCTCTTCACTGAGCTGGTGAGGCACAGCTGGGGACGTGGCCTGGAAGAATCTCAGGTTTTCCCAGTCACGTGGTGGTCCGTGGGGGAACCGGGGTGGGACTTAGAAGCTCCTGGTTCCCACAGGCCTAGGCTTTTCCTGTGGACATTTTCATTTTGATCTTCGCTCCTCGGCACCTCCGTACCCCTCTTGTGTTCTTCCCGTCACCATGTCTGAACCTTAGCCCGGTGTCTTCTACGGGACTTTGGCCACCTCTGCCGCCCCTGAGCGCACAGTTCAGTGAGGTCCTGGGTCACATCTGCTGCGCGGGTTCCGTGCGGTTAGTTCTGAGCTATCACACCTCACAGGGAGGGCAGTGCAGAGCTTCCAAGGTCACTGGGTCCAGAAGGCCTTGCAGTTTTGCAAAAGGAGATTTGTCATCCTAACTTTGTTTTACTGCGATTAAAGACAGTTATATACTCCTGGAGAACTTGTAAATCGGGAGGTGGAGACTGCAGGTCGCTGGTTGAGATTAGATAACTCTGCACTGTGCCCATGACGACAGGCAAGCTGGCCCTGGCTGTGACACAAGTCAAGGTGGCACAGTGGGGAGGCTGGAGAGAGTCCCCTGTGATGATGTGCGAGTGTCCCAGTCACCAGCTCAGCACGACAGAGGGACGGGCGTGGTGGTCCTCACCCTGACTCTGCCCCTGTATGGCTCTGGCAGGCCCCTCGGGGATGTGTGTCCTCTCACATGTGGTTGCCAGTTTTGTGGACTGTGATGACCAGTGGCCCAGGCTCTCGCCCCTAAAAGTTGGCCACTGTGCTGAACCTCTCTTCGTTGCCCGGCACTTTGTAGGTCTGAACCACTGTGCTCGGGCAAGACGTGGGATCCTCCGCCTGAGAGCTGCTCCTGCTCTTCTTACAGCTGCTCTGGCATCTCATCAGCAATCACGCAGCGGCTCGATTGGGCCACTTAGACTCACATGTGCCACAAGCCCTGGTGTTCTCTGAGGCGCCTGAGGAAGACAGCGTCTCTGGGTAGGAGCCCCTGCGCTGCAGACGTGGGCCAAGGGGTAACTACAGGAGGACCCTGGCTGGTAGTGTAGGAGTGCCTAGGAGAAAACGCAGCAGCAGGACCCCAGCCAGGTGGCCAGCCAGGTGCCTGGCGGTTTGTGAGGTGGAGCCCCTGACAAATGTGTCCGTGGTAAGGTATGTCCGTACTACGCCTCTGTTAGGCACCAGTCCTAAGCCTGCCTTTTCCACCTCTGCAGCCTGAATGGTCTGGAGTGTGTGGGTTTGAGGTGCCCGTAATCATCTGTTCCTGATTTGTGTCGAGAGCTGCTCACAGGGTGCTCGCTGTGGGAGGCCCTGTATCCTCCTGACTCACCTAAATCTGAGATCCTTTTTGGAAAACATATTGGTATAATGGAGAGAATATTATCCTAACAGATGGGCAGAGCTCACGTTGAATACTAGCCTCTACCCTTTGTTATTTGGGGATCACAGGCCTATTATTTAACACCCCAGCTGTAAAACAGAAACAAAAGTATGGTAGCAACACTAATTCACAGTGGTAGTGATCGCACTATTAAGTTTGTTATTACTTACTCTGTAGTATTTACTATTGTTCCAAGCCCTTTTAAAAGTGCAGCTCTTCGATACAGGCCCCATTATTGTCTCTTACAGACAGCGTAGCTGAGGCACAGAGGAGCCCACGGTGGCTCCGCTAGTGAGTGGCAGGTCTAGGGTTTCAGCCTAGGTAGCCTGACCGTAGGTGACTCTAGGCTGTCCCCTCAGGCACTGCGAGAACTCATGGTGACCGCAGAAGTGCCCGGAACACAGGGATTCAGGAAGCCCCTGAGGAATGTCACAGTCTTGCTTTTGTAACCAGTCATTCCTGAAAGCAGCTTCCTGGTGGCTCTCTGTGAGGCCGGCTGGCCCGGGGTGTGGGAAGGGAGCAGTTCTCCAGCCTCTCTTGGCTTGGGCTGTGTAGAAACACCTTATGTAGAAATAGTGTTTTTATTAAAACATCAAGTCCATGTTCCTATAATAGCTGAGAGTAATATTTCTAGACCATCTAAAATGTAATTTAATTTTATCTTATCTTTGAGACAGGATCTTGCTGTGTACCCCAGGCTGCCCTTGAGCCCATAACAATGCTCCTAGCTCAGCCTCCCGAGTGCTGGGATTCCAGGCTTGTGCCACCATGCCAGGCTGTTTCAGAACCACACAACATGAGCGCTCAAATGGAACTTGGCGGTCCTGAGCTCTTTGCTTCTGTGACAGTGCTGTGGGCTACAGGCCAGATGCCTAGACGCCCAGTGAGCCTCGCCTTGCTTGGGTCCTGAGTGTGAGCCTACCTTCTGGGGTTCCAGCCCTGGTTCTGGGCCTCCTGCCTCGTGCGACCTGTCTGGGGAGACCTGTGTCCCCTTGTCCTTGACGCCATCAGGCACGATAGTATATGCCAGCCTGGCCCAGGGCCATTTGTGTTTTCTAGACACAACTGGATGTGAGGAAGTGATAAAGTGCCACTTGAGAAGATAAATCAGTGCCCAGAACAGAGCCTAGCACTCTGGGAGCCCCAGGAGGGCGAGCCGCTCCACGCACCCCACTCCCCTCGCTAAGCCAAGGCCTTGGCCCACAGGTTGCAGGGAGGGGAGGTTGAAGCAGCATTCTCATCCAGGCTGCAGACGGTCTGGAAGGGAAGTGGTCACCCCTTGCACCGGCCTGGGCCGCGGATCACTGACTTACTCTGAAGGGATTGAAATGCGTTCTCTTTCTGGCAGAGCTCTGAGTGTGTCAGGATAAACTGCTCCGAATCTGGGGCTTCTGTGGCTAAGATGTGTCTGGTGAGATGAGGGTGGGGTCAGTGGTGGGGACATTGGAAGGGGTCAGGTGTCGCCTGGCCTGTCCTCTGCATATGCCTCTCCTTCCCTCCAGGGGCGGGGTGGGTGTTCGGTGAGGGCATCACCGTGTGGGTCTGATAACTGAGGTATTCAGCAAGTGCTTTGAGCTTTCCAGAAGATGGTACGGTTTCCTTGGCAGTGTGAAACACAAGTCAGTGCCAGAGCTGATCGGTTTATCACTTCTTCCAACTTAAAGGAAACATTTTGGCTCACTCTGTGTGGAAGGCGGAGATGCCAGTGGGAAGTTCTTAGATGGAGGTGACTTGAGTTTTTTGCCTTAGGAATGTAAACTCTACAGCAGTCTGGTTTTTCTCTCACAGGTCTGTCTGCGGATTCCAAGCATCTGGTGGAGCCCTGAGCCCTAGCATTTGCTGCTGCCCTCACCTTTGGAGCAATGTCTGTTACTTACGACGATCCCGTTGGAGTAGAAGTGTCCAGTGACAGCTTCTGGGAGGTAACGCTCGCCCTTTCTGGGGAACGTGGAGTCAGGCAGGCTTGGTGTTCCTGGTGCAGACAGGGGCTGAGGCAGGCGCACCCCAAACCTGCCCGATGCTTGTATTCAGATCTTGGGTCTCAATGCGAGTGGAGAGGGGCTTCCCCTGCTGCTTAGAGGTTAGAGGTCCTGCTTTCTGTCCATTCCCCGTGTTCGTTCTGATGTTCAGCCACTGTGGTGACCAAGTAGGTCCACCCCCAGTGGGGCTTGGTCTGAGGGGCAGCGCTGCTGAGTCTTTCCCAGGACTGAGACAGGCGCAGTACGACAGCCTGTGTACGGGGCAGGCTCCTGGCCTGGTGCTGCCGAGCCAGGTCCACCCAGGTCCATGGGCAGAAGCGTTCCTCCCGAGCCTTGCCTTTTCCCCGTAATTGCTTAATGGAAAGGGAACTTCTGATCAAATGCTGTCCCCACAGCAAAGTCACTAGTGCTTTCTGGCCATTGTAGGCTTTGTGGAAAGAACACATTTTTATAGTTGGAAAGATCTGGGCTCTGATCCCAGCTGTGCAGTCACTAGCTATTCGGTACTGGACAAGTCCTCAGGCTGTTTATGGACAAAGTGGGGTATTACTAACCCTGACAGAGGCTGCCAGACCAGGTGACAGTGTAGCCGTTGGCACCAAATAGGTGTCCTCCTGGAGCAGGAGGCCCGGGTGGTGATCGAGGAGGGGTAATGTCCTGGTGATGACAGGGACTGGCTTGAAGTAGTCTGCCAAAACTCATTAGATGTGTGATGTTTGTCTGAAATCAAACACATCTGTTAATGCAATTTGAAGGAGACAAGCGATCACAGTTAGCAAGTGCCCTCACTTCAAAAAGATGGGAAAAACCTCAGACTTCCAGTAAGTGCCTTTCTTTCCTGTGTTCTGGGTAAAAAGATCATTGATTGACCTTGAGATGAATACTTTATTCCATCGAAAGTGTGTGCCTCGCTGGATACAGTGGCATGCCCTTCAGTCCTAGCACACAGGACACTGAGGCAAGAGGATCACTTGAGCCCAGGGCTTGAGGCCAGCCTGGGTGACCCAGCATGACCTCTACTGAAAAAGCAGCCGCATAGTATCGTGCGGCTGCTGTGCTGGCCAGTACCGTGTGCTCTGTCCAGGAGGACAGAGCCAGGAATGAAGCGCCTGAGCCCTTGGACTCGAGGAGCTGCGTCTGCGGGAGCAGAGTGACTGGACTTGGGGGGAGCGGGTGCTCTCTGTCTGCCTGGCCGGCTGCCCACGGGGACCCGACCAGAGCGCACACTGCAGTGACAGAGGCACAGCTGCCCAGGAAACAGCTCACACAAGCAGCAGGGGACAGGAGTCACAGCCAGGCATGTCTCCAGGCACCCGGCAGCAAAGCACACCCTCCTGGCTTGGCAGAGGGCTGGGGCGGGTACACGAAGTGATGGCAGGCCCGAGGGGCAGCAGGGGCGGCGCGGGTGTCACTTGGAAGCCAGGATCCTAGCCTCACTGCTCACTGCTTCTGTGGAGCTTTGAACAGGTTCCAGTTTATCTTTGCCTCAGTTCCCAAGCTGTAAAATGTACCTGCATCTGAAATGCTGGGAGGTTGGCCAGGGATTCAGCTCAGTGGTTCCAGCACCTTCCTTGCAAGCTTGAAGTCATGAGTGAGATCCCTGCAACCAAAAAATAAATTAATTAAAAAATAAAGTGCTGTGAGGTCAAAGGAGTGGCCCGAGGGACTGGGCAAGGCCTGACTAAGCTGGCATACAGACGTGTCTGCAGCCTGTCTCCGCACTGCCTGTGGCAGTGTTGTTTCGGTTACTCCTGGGTGCCAGAAAGTGCCAGAAAAATTCAGTCACTAAATATGGTGTCATTACAGAAGCGTTCTGCCACTTGTTTAAAAAAAGGTAGGAAAACTGTTAAATGCATCTTGGCAGAATATACTGTCAACATATATTCAGTCTCATGGCTCTTAACGCATCCACTGGGTCAGTGGTGGTGAATCTGTGGCACACGTGCTGCCGTGGGCTGTTTGCTGTCCTTGAAAGCTGTGCAAGGTTGGCCGTCACTGAGTTTGGTCCTTGTCCTCCCTGTCACCTTGTTAGCTGCGATGTGTCAGTAGATGAGAATGTCCTTTTCCTGAAGAACGAACGAATGCTGAGGCAGGCTTTGCTCAGCTGCGTTGCTGACCCTGAAGTGACTCTGTCGCTTACATCACACCCTGAGACGGGCGTCCACCCAGGGGATAAGCGGCTGGGATCTGGCCCTGCTCGGCTGTGTGTGACTTAGGTGGATGCCACTGGCTCTTTGTCTCCAGGCCTCCACCTGGCTCCTTTCTCCACAGAAGGCCACTGTCCTCAGGAAAGCCCCATGGTCTCGAGCTGGGAAACTCATTTGTACTTAACTTCGTTCCTTCCTGCCAAGAGGAACTGTGGGTTCTAGTTGTATGCAAGTGTGGAAGGAATGTGGACCTGCTTCCGGAGCCTTTGACTGTGACCTCTGGAGGGAAAAGACAAGCACTGGGAAGTATTGGTGCTTACTAGAGAAATGAACATAATGCAGGATATAGAAGGACCT
>PVIC010055514.1:0-11204 GCA_004025085.1 Thryonomys swinderianus
CACCTTGTTACCACTGTCAAACCTCCAAAAGCTATTTCACAAACACTGATGGACAACAAGCAGATGGATGGATTTGGTCCTATGATCTCCTTCCGGAGATGTTTTCTTTCCCACTCATTTGGTTAGTCCTAATTTGAAAGCTTCAGAAAAGGCAAATGAACGTAAGGAACACAGAAAGAAACTACTATGTTCATTTGAGAGAGTAGGAAGCTGACAGAGAAAGCACATGTCTATCTGAGAACGAAAAAGGAGAGAGTGAGGGGGGCGAGGTTCACACCGACCTGTTGCGCCCCGCAGTCCACGCTCTTCACCGCTCACCCACAAGGCCTCACATGCCATCCATCGCATCGTGATGTCCTACATTTTAAAAACTGAACTCATGTTTCTAAATCAAGAAGAAGGGTTGAAGGGAAGGGAAAGGAATGGGGAAAAAATAAAAATCAAGAGACATCTCGTACAGGTACAAACTCCCTATGATGAATGTGATCAGTATGTATGCTTAAAATGTACCAATATACAGTTAACTTTTTAAAAAAGAAATTAAAAGAAAAAAGTGCCTAAGTCTCTTAAACCAGACTCCGTTGCTTGTAATAATTCTAATCCTGGACCGGGGATTTAGTTCAATGGTACCACGCCTATCTTGTAAACACAAGAGCCCAAGTTCAATCCCTGGTACTGCAAAAAATAAATAAATAAACTAATAATAATAATCCTTACCACCACTGCCTGCTAAGTGAGCCTCTTTCAAGAGGTTGTTAAGAAGGATAAGCATCATTTACAACCAAGGGCTGTGCTCTTATACCCAGGGAAAGTATGGGAAATTCACTTTGAACATAACCTAGGTATCTTCTCTAGATGCTAAAGGGTCTTCGGAGTTGTCCTCACTCTTCTGGAAGGATCTAGACCTTTAACCAAATCACAAGTGGACACTTCCATTCCTTGGTGTAAAATAAGAAATTAGCCAGGCTTGCTGCCGCGTGCCTAGAATCCCAGCACTCAAGAGGCTAAGGCAGAAGGACTCCTGCAAGTTCAAGGCCAGCCTTGGCTACATTAAAAAAAAAAAAAAAGTTAAGGTCAGCCAGGAATATGTAACTAGATGCTGTCTTGAAAAAAAAAAAAAAAGATGCCAAAGTAAAACTTTAAAAATAAAAAAGGGAAGAAATTAACCTATAAAACATTTGAATTGGAAGTATATGGTTTTGAGAATTTGTGCCAAAACTCTAGGTAGCTGCATGTTAGGAAAACACTGAAGTGTAGGGAGACTAGTAGGGTGGCAGATGGTACAACTGTGATGGCGCCCCAGAGACACAGGGCTGTGAAGCCAGTTTACACTTTTCCCTCCACACTCACAGCCACATGTTCAGCCACCTCCCTCCATTCCATTCCGGGCCCGGAAATCTCAAGAATTCTGGGGACTCATTTTCAGGAGAGTGGAAAGTGGGAGCACTAGAACCCCCCTGCGAGGACACCTTTGGAGGCTTTGCTCAGCCCCTCCCCGGGCAACTCCCATCTCCACATGGACACGCCCCACCCTGGCTGCCGTGTTTTACTTTTCCCGCCCCACCAAGTGGACAGTTGCACAGATCAGAAAATCCCAAAGATCTTCAGGAAAGCCTGACCCATGCTTGAGGCTAGAGGTCTTTTTCAGTCTGGTCTGTACATAAAGTACAGAGCGACACCTCCCACCTCCGGGAGCCTCAGGGTGTGGCCCACAGCGTCCCCTTCCTACAAGCCGTTTCTTTCCAGACCACAAGGAATTAAGGACAAAAGCGTAAGCACCTGAGAAACTCAAGGGCATTTTGACAGAGTCATGTTATGCCTATGGAATCTAATAATAAAAAGTTAGGCCTCATTTTAGTACATGTACTTTGAGAAACACTGAATTTCCAAGGGGATGAAAAGGATTGCAGAGGCTACAGGCAGACGCACCTGTTGGTCAGTAGGTTTCTGGTTCCAGTCTATTTCTGGAACTGATGATGTCTATGAGCTTCAGTTCCCTCCTGGATCTTACAACGAGTCATCTCTTTTACACACGCTTGCTCAAGCGACTTGATCAGCTTCGGAGCTAGGGTCCTACTGAAAACGTTCATCCTGGGCACTGGTGTTCATCCTCATTCCTCAGGGAGACTCCATCTCCTGCCGGTGAGCACCTTTTCATTCTCATCCTTGGCTTTGTTTAATTCCAAAATAAAACTGTCCTCTATGTAGTATTTATGAAGAAAAGAGAAATCGCTGAAAGTGATGAATTAATAAATATTTATGAAGAGCCTACTATGAGCACTCACTGAGTTGGTAAGTAGAAGCAGACAAAGGACTGTCTGTCCCATAGCACTAATAAAAAGAGAGAATTAAATACAAGGATTTCTTTTTATATTGTTTGTTTGGGTTTTTGGGGGGAGGGTTGTTTTTGTTTTTTGGGTTTTGGGTTTTTATGAGAGAGGGTCTTACTTTGTAGTTTAGGCTGACCCTGAGCTCACTATGTAGCCCAGGCATGCCTCGAATTTAGCAACCCTCCTGCCTCTGCCTCCCAAATGCTAGGATTACAGGTGTGAGCCACCACACCCAGCAGGATTTCTCCTTTTTTTTTTTTTCTTTTTTTTTTTTTCTTTTTGAGACAGGGTCTCGCACTGTAGTTCAGGCTGGCCCTGAGCTCACTATGGTGCCCAGGCAAGCCGCCGCGAACTCAGCAATCCTCCTGTCCCTGCCTCCCGAGTGCTGGGATGACAGGCATGAGCCACCACGTCCAGCATTGTAGTATGCAGTGTTGATTGTGGGTGGGCGTGTCTCCACGCCCAGCATTATATGTGGTTACTGGGGATCGAACTCAGGACCTTGCGCTTGCAAGGCAGGCGCTGGAACCACTGAGCTAACCCTCTGACCCCAGGATTTCTCTTTTAACAGTGGTTCAAAAAGTGATAAAGACAAGGAAGGAAATTGTGCATGACCACAAAAACAGATGAGTTATACAATACTACCACAAGGCAAGAGGAAGAAGCAGTGAAGACAACAGTAATTGTAATCAATACTACTTTAGGGCTTACTCTGGGGCAGACACACCCAAGTCCTTCACATACCCTCACATCACCTGTGATGAAGATCCTGTCCCCATTTTACAGATGGTTAAGTAAATTCATAAAGGTTCCTAGCATACCCAAGGTAATAACTGAAAAGACATGAAGACAGGACATAAATCTAAATCAATGTTTCTCCAAAATCCATATCCTTAGCCATCTTTGGAGAACAATAAAACAAAAGTGGACCTCAAGAAGATGAGCAATCCAGAAAAGTCAAACTCAGCTATTCTTACTTCCGACCAAAAATGGCCAGGAGATACCTTAAAGCATGTGTTCCCCCTCTAAAACTCAAATGCAGCAGCCTCCTGCTGACTGAGGATCACCTATATTTGCGGCTGAAACCTAAGGTAGCCAAGTGTGTTGAGTCACACAAATGCTATTTTTGCAAGAACCACCTCACAAAATGGAAAAAAAAAAAAAAAGATTGAATTTTACAACATTGTTTCCCCAAACAGTGGCAGGGAATTGCTGTTAAATGTCTCATAAAGTCCCATCAAATGTACACACTGCTGGGACTTAAACTGAACAACAACTGACTCGTGGAACATCTCGGGCAGATTTCCAACAGCCAGCAGAGCCCGGGGCTCAGACCTTACTTTCCAGGTGCTGACCCCATCCATCCTGACTCCCCTTCTCCTGCTGCTTCCTCCCTCTCCCCGAGGCATAGCTCCTCCGTTCTTTCGATAGGTTAGTGTACTTGCTTTCTAATAACAGTTTCAGGTGAGTGAAATCATCCATCTTTCTGGACCTTGCAGGTAGACAGATTCTGGGTTGAGGCACCCAAAACCAGCATAGGGTAATTACTTGACATTGAAGCACTGGACAAAGATGAATGCAAGACTACTGAGAGCCCTGGGGCCTGGAGAAGATTGATATAATGGGAGCTCTAGTCCAACAAAATAAAGAATAAACAAAACTTCCCTTCTGACCTCAACTACTCTAGTAATCTAGAATAACTATCAGCTTTACCTATATACTCTCTAAGAAATAAAAGTATACTGAATCATTAACCCTTTGAACTATTTTAGTAAAATTCCCTGTGCACACACATTAGGTGCCTTTCATCAAAGAGCTATATCAGACCACATGTCACTAATAAATGCTTGATAAATAGCAGCTCTTGTCAGATTGCATCACACTGTTTCTACCAGCCGATGACCTATTATTAGCCTGACCTTTAAAAAAGAAATAAAACCGAGGCTTGGAAATTAAGTTTTCTGTCCAAGGGCACAGCAACCAGAAAGAAGCATGATTCAAATCTGAATCAGATAGCTACTTGGAAAAACAGAAAATGTTTTTCAAAATAATTCTGCCACGGAACATTCCAGTATCTGCCTCACAATTCCTCCTAGAGCCCTGAAGCCTCTCAGCAGTGACCCCATCTTCGGGCTGCTTCCCCTGCCCTGAGCAGAGTGGCACCTTCATGGAGAAGACAGGATGCCTGGAGTTGATGACGAAACAGTTGTAAACTCCTGCCATGGCCACAACCCAAGGGAGCTGCCGGTACCACCTTCCGAGGGACCTGGCCCAGGTCTACACCATTCCCATACCTGACTGGCCTGACTCCTGACACTGTGGAGTTGATCAACAACTTTAGGCCTCCTGCTCTCACCACAACACCCCATTTTTGAGTAATGTATGGGCCAGCCTGGCCCTGGTCTCAAAGTATATTTTGAAAATAAGGTATTCTAGCACCAAGAAATACATTCCAGGTTTCATTCAAGAACAGATTTACCATCTCTGGTCAGTCTGGGTGCACACAAACCTTGGGGTCACAAAATAGTAACATTGTCCAGACACTACTTATACTGGGGATTTACATATCGGACCAACAGCTGGAATTTACCAAACTGTTGAGCCCTAAGGTGTGTAGACGCCCTTTTACTCTAAATGACAATTTACCTTCCCTCTCCCTACCAGAGAGAATTCAAAGCAGCATCTAACCCTATGGAAGTTGAATACAGTCAACTTTCACCTCAGTATAAGTTTTTTTCATTCATTATGGCCTCTAGCCACTAGCTAGACTTTTTCTTCTGAGACAGAATTTCACTATGTAGCTTAGGGTGGCCTTGAACTTACTGTGTAGCCCAGGCTGGCCTCAAACTCACTGCAGTTCTCCTGCCCCAACCTCTGAGTTCTGGAATTGCAGGCGTGCACCACCCCACCCAGCTTCATTAGACTAATTTATGAGATCATATATTTCATATCCCACGTTCTCAGAGGTGCCAAGCACACTGGGTGAGGGAAAAACAGGAGAGGCACTTCTCAGCTCTATGGGAAATTATGAAATATAAACTAGAACATGGCAGAAAAAGTCTTAAGCCACACGGAAACCTTAGTACTGTTCCAAAATAGAGCTACTAGAAGCATCAAGTGGACACCAGGAGGTTAGAGTACCAACCAGAAATACTATAGAAATTTCTGGATAGAGTAGAGCATGAAGTCAATGGCCTCAAAGTTCCCTGACATTAAATAGCATCTCATTATTTGTTGAAACTCTAGAATTGGTTTGATATTCTCATTAAACACACACACACACACACACACACACACCGGCCGGAGGGTTAGCTCAGTGGTTCTGGCGCCTGCCTCGCGAGCACAAGGTCCTGAGTTCGATCCCCGGTAACCACATAATACTGCTGGGTGTGGAGACTCATGCCCACCAACAATCAACACCACATAACATAGTGCCGGGCGTGGTGGCTCATGCCTGTAATCCCAGCACTCGGGAGGCAGAGACAGGAGGATTGCTAAATTCACGGCAGCTTACCTGGGCTCCATAGTGAGCTCAGAGCCAGCCTGAACTACAAAGCGAGACCCTGTCTCAAACACACACACACACACACACACACACACACACACGCACACCAGGGCCAGAGATTTAGCTCAGTGGTTCCAGCACCTACCTAGCAAGTGCAAGGTCCCTGGTTCGATTCCTGGTAACCACATACAATACCAGGCATAGTGACTCACGCCCACCAGCAATCAGTACCACACACCACAGTGCCGGGCGTGGTGGCTCACACCTGTCATCCCAGCACTTGGGAGGCAGAGGCAAGAGGATTGCTTAGTTGAGGCTTGCCTGGGCTCCATAGTGAGCTGAGGGCAGCCTGAACTACAAAGAGAGACCCTGTCTCAGAAAAAAAAAAAAAAAAAAAAAAAAAAAGAACACACACACACTTACTTACCTCAAGCAATATAACCCAGTGTCTAAGGGCTTGAGCTGTGAAGTTGGATAGTCCCAGCTTCTATGACTTTCTGGGTTGTATGGCCTTGAGGCAGTTACTTAATTTCACTAAGACTTGCAGCCCATGTCTGTCAGATGGCAATAATAAGAGAACCCAGCACCTGGAATTCTGTGTGATTAAATAGAATGGTAAACATAGATAATTTAGAATGTAGCAAGAATTCAGTAATTCATATAGCTGGTCCCTTTGTAATTTCTCACATGTCGCTTTCATTCTTAAACCTAAGTTTTTACTCAAAGTCTTCCTTTCTAAAAATTAGGCTCACATTCCTCATTATCTTTCCATTCTACTAAGCTCAGTACAAGCAGAGACCATGATTACAGGCTTAGAAAAGGAAATGTAACTCTAATGTATAACTTGATTCAATTAATATCTAAAACTCACATCTCCTTTGGGCCATGAGTTTTACCTGTATTTACATATTCTGAACAGATATATGGCATGCAGATACACAGGAGATGTACAGCAGCACTGTTATCAGTAGCAAAAAGCAAGGAACAATGTAAATGTCCATCGAGAGGGACTGGAAGGTCCAGTATGATCCCTGCATGCGTGAAATCTCCATGTACTTTAGAGTAGAACAATTCTACTTGAATAGAAATAGAGGCAGCCATTCAAAGTGAATAGAAAACTAAAATGAATTGCAAGCAAATCGAGTGACTTTTGTGTTTAAAACAGGAGAAGAAATCCTATACATATAGTTTATATAAGCGTTTAAGCCCTCAGAAAGGAATATTGAAAATCTAATTCTCTGGCAAGGAAAACTGGGGCACTGGAATTCAAAGGAAGAAAGAAATGTTTACTGAATGTCTATTAGTATTTAAATTGTACATAGATGTTAACTTTTAATTTCTTTTAATTAACATTAAATTATATATATTTATCATGTACACCATGTTTTAAAATATGTGTACACTGTGCAGTGGCTATCTTGAGTCAATTACACACCACCTCATATACTTTGTGGGGAGGATCATTAAAATCCCCTCTGAGCTATTTTCAATAATACAATATAGTAACTAGAGGCGTATGTTATATACCAGAATTCTTCTGTGCATTCATTTTTAATTTTAGTATATGTGCTGCCGAAGCGAGCACAGTGCATTCATTTTTAAAATTAAGTTAATTAAAAATAATTGTTCAGTTCAGGTTTCCCTCCTCTGTGCAGCATCCCAGCCTGTACCAGCTCTGCAGCCGCCCTTTCGCAAGCACCCTTGGCCCTGTGAGCGCCCTGCTCTCTTCCTCTAGTTCCCTGACCGGCTGACTACCTATGTGGGTCGCTCAGACACTCCCACCCCCAGCTTATAGCTCATTGATCGTAACAGATGTCACAGGTTATGTGGAAAATGCTGGGACTGAGATCCATGCAATACAGTTTCTAGAAAGCTGAAAGGCTTCTGGATTAATCACCTCCAATTTGAATTGTTGAGCTCCAAACTCAAATATCTGATAGAAGCTTTAAGCTTCTTTGGCACAAAGTGAATGGTGCTTCTGAAGCCTGAGTCTCTTTTAGTTTTTACAAGGCACTTATCCTATCAGGCATTGGTGTGATCCTCTTCCTCCTCCTACTGTGACTCATAATTATCTCAGAGAGGAGAGTTACAGAGTTTTAAAAGAAGATACATAAGAGTTCACACTTGAAATCTGAAGAAAAAAGAAAGACTTCCCCTTGTGGCAAGGCCTTTCTTGATGATAAAGAAATGAGAACAGGAATCCTTTGGTGAGCTTATCAACTCTTTTCCACATCAAACTGTGACAGACAAAACCTCCAGCAGATTTCCTAGATTTGATCTACCAGGTTATCTTTTGCTCAAGAGTTTATCTGTCTCTCAAACTATTCTGTTTTCTTCATTTTTAAAGGAAGAAATTATTATATGTTATTCTGCATTTCAATAGATTTTTGTCTTCATTTTCAACTTCCTGTAACCCCCACTCCCAACCAAATACTGTCAGATTACAAAGCTCTCCAGGCCTCACTGGAGGAAGTAGAAGAGGAGTTCAAGACAAAGCCTGGTTCACCAGATTCTCTTGAGTGAAGTTTACCAACCATCCCACAAAGTCAGATGAATCTCCCATTTTAAAAAATCCTTTGGGGAATTTGTACCAGTATATGACACATGTTAATTCTCATTTTTACCCACATCCCTACCCACCCACAACTCCCCACACCTTATATACATGCTCTTTCATTTTCTTTCCGAATCATATTTATTCTTTCCCTTCGTTACATTCCCACACTAAATTCCCTTTGGATATTTCCTATTTTAAAAAACTATCATACATTCTAGAACTCATTTACATCTACAGGTTCTCATACCAAAAGAAAAGATCCAGTATTTGCATATCTGTGATCTATTTATTTCACTTATTTGTATGTCCTCCAGGTATATCCATTTGCACATAAATAAATGAAACTTGTCATTCATGAGTCATCAGAGAAATGCAAAACTTTTACTTAGATGACTGATATTGTGAAATAGTAAATATTCAAAGGGTAATGGGGCTTAGGGGTAAATAATGAAGAAAGAAAAAAATTAATGCTAAAAAAAGGAAACAATGCTTGTGTATATAGGGGTTGGGGGAGGTGGAAAAATGAGAATTAAGTTGTATCATACTGGTACAAATTCTCAATGTGGAGTGTAATTGTGATGTAGCAATATGGAGTGTAGCAATGAAAAAAAAATCTTTTACTTAGAAAAAAATCCTTTGGGATTTTATCCAAGACACTCTTTTCTTAAGCAGTCCCAGCTGATCATAGCTTGCTGAAGGTGTTTCAAGAAGTATCAGCCATGCAGTCTGCTCAGAGGAAGATTCCTTGGTTTACTAACCAATAAATGCTGAACACTCAATTCCCTTCTTATGGAGTATAACACATTTAGACCTTAGTTATTCCAGAATGTCCCACGTACTTTAAGTAGAGAACACTTCTATCAGCCTTATTAACAGAGAATCTTTGGGGAAAGCTAGGTTGGCTAAAGGGAGCCACATCTGACACGAAGGTTGGATTTCTCGAGGCAGCTTCCAGAAGCAGAGGCAGGAGCAGCCTCACAGCCTCCCTGGCCAGGGCTAGAGCCATCAGGGCCTCAGCGAGCAGCTGAAGATCCTGGGCAGCCACCTCCTTCCTTCAGCCTTGAGCAGAGTCTGAGCTCCTTCTGGCTTCCTACCTCTGCTGTCTGGGATGTAAAGATTCTCATCAAATGTTTTTGTTTTGTTTATATAAAGGGAAAGTAGAAACATTCTCTAAACTTTTTTTTTTTTTTTGACACGGGGTCTCGCTTTGTAGTTCAGCTGGCCCTGAGTTTACTATGCAGCCCAGGCAAGTCTCAGACTCAGCAATCCTCCTGCCTCTGCCTCCCAAATGCTGGGATTACAGGTGTGAGCCACCATGCCCGGCATTGCGGTATGTGGTACTGATTGCTGGTGGGCGTGAGTCTCCATGCCCAACATTGTTGTATGTGGTTACCAGGATCGAACTCAGGACCTTGCACTGTGAGGTAGGAGCCGGAACCACTGAGCTAAATCTCCAGCCCAAAGAGTATATTCTTATCCTCAGCTCTTCCTTTCTCTTTCTCTGCTTTCTGTCTGCAATGGATTAAACAGCTGCTCTCCATCATGGTCTTTTACTGTAGACTGAATCCACCAAAAACTATAAGTAAATAAACCGCTCTCATTTTAAGATATGGGTATTATCCCAGCAACAGCAAAACTTCTGATACAAAGAAATGGTAGCAAGAGTGGGTTCACTGCTATGATTATTCCTGACTATATGGTTCAAAAGCATTTGAAACTCATTTGTCAGAGTGGTTTGAAAAGGTTTTGAGAAGCAGGTTGTAGAACTCCTACACTGCTGCAAGTAGAACTTGATGGATGATTCTGATCAGAGCTGTGCACTTTTTGTTTTGACAAAGAATTTATCTGTATCTTATCCATGTCCCAAGACTTCATCTGAGGCTAAATTTAAAAATGGTGAACTAGTATTTTGGGGATTATTTCCAGGCTGCAACACAGGTACTGCTACCTGCTTTTAGCCAGATTTAGTGAGAATCAGGAGCACAAAGAGCCAAAGGTTGTAAAAAGTTCAGTTTCACCAAAAAGAAAGCTCCTGTATTGGGGCCACAAAGAACATGGTTGTTAAAACAATTGAACGTTAAAAAAACAAAACATGTGTTTTACATTAGGATAATAGGAAAGATGGATTAAAGGCATCTCAGGTTTTGTACAAATCCCACCTTTCAGAAGCTCACAAGTATAAAAGTATAAATTCCTTTGAAAGACTTGGCTTTGAGAAAAGATCCTGGGAAACTATACCCATTCAGGGCTGCCTAGGAAAGTATTTCCCTGAGTTCAGCCATCTAGATATGCATGGACCTCTGCAGTCATGGTCCAAGGGTGCTAAGCCATTACTTAAACTGATGGCAAACTTTGGAATTATGCATGTGGTTCTAGCTTTTCAGGCGTATAAACCAGGTATGATGCTACACACCTACAATCCCTGTATTCAAGAGGCAGAGGCAGGAGGATTGTCACAATTTTGAGGTCAGCCTGGGCTACATAGTAAGTTTAAGGCCATCCTGAGATTCCTAGAAAGACAAAGAAAGAAGACAGAAGAACAACATACAAGAATATGGAGATAGATGTGTTGGTACTTGCCTGTAATCCCAGCACTCTGGAGGCTAAGGTAGGAGGATCACCATGAGTTCAAGACCAGCCTGGGCTACATATTGAGTCTGTGGCCAGCCTGAACTTCACAGTGAGACCCTGAGAAAGAAAGAAAGAAAGAAAGAAAGAAAGAAAGAAAGAAAGAAAGAAAGAAAGAAAGAAAGAAAGAAAGAAAGAAAGAAAGAAAGAAAGAAAGAAAGAAAGAAAGAAAGAAAGAAAGAAA
>PVIC010055515.1:0-11203 GCA_004025085.1 Thryonomys swinderianus
CCTGGCACTGTGGTATGTGGTATTGATGGCTGGTGGAGTTGAGTCACCATGCCCAACATTATATGTGGTTACCGGGGATTGAACTCAGGACCTTGCGCTTGTGAGGCAGGCACCAGAGCCACTGAGGTAAATCTCCGGCCCTGGCTTTTCTATTTGGAAAGACTACCTCAGCTAGGGAGTCTGTTGTTGCAGGATAATGATAGCCTCCCATGTGACATCAAGTTCTGTATGAATTTGGTCACCTAGATCTAAGAATTGTTTTTGTTCTAAGCCTAGGTCTGTAGCACCTGTAGTTAGGTCCCTTGCTATGTTTGTCCCAGTTAGAATTGGGGTCCCACTTTTTACAAGCGAGAGCAGGAGCTGGAAGGCCCCCTTGTCCAGAATATCCTCCTATGTCAGGTATTAAATAGGTGAGGGCACATAGCCCCATTTGGGAAGATGAGGCAGAGCCCATCATGACAAATTATAAAGGCCCTGTTTGGGGCTGACAATGACTTTTGACTAATATTTTGTACATCAGAGCATGAGGCAATTACACATACTTCTTAGCAGTGCTTCTAAGCATTAAGCATTTCCCCACGCTTTATCTGAATGGGACTGAAGTGGTCCTCAAGGAATGTCAGTTTGATTAAGTGGTTGATCTAGAAGAATCCCTAAGACCGGATAACAAAGAGTGGTTAAAGGCATGCACAGCCAACAGTCCCATCCTAGTTGGGGGTGAATGTTGTGAGTGTAATTTATAATGTGTAGCATCTCTGAGGTTAGATATACATTTGTTTTGGTTGGTTGGCTCATGTGGTTAAGTTAACCTTTGGTTGGGGTTTGTGGGGGGCTTAGGGAACTACTTGAATTTTAAGCCATGGGACTCATACCTGTGGGCGAAGAATCCACACCTTCTTGATAGTAAACAAATGTCCTGGGGAGGGGGTCCATCCATCATAGTTTATGTGGATGCTTGCGTGACAGCCAGCCGTCCAGTCAGGGTCACTGGGATCTTGAATCAAGTAGGGCACAGGATTACAGGTCCCTGGTAGACAATTTGGCTATGTTGGGAGAGCAGTTAAAGGGGAACGTCCGTCTCCCTGCATTTGTTTATAGCACTGACCTGTATCTTTTCCTGAGCCACAGTAGTACCCAGCAGGGCTGTCACAGCCCTCCTTTCTGAGGGGGCGGAACTTACATTGTGGTGGAGGCACAGGTAGCAAATGGAAAAAATAAATGTAGAAAATGTAAGAGATCTGCAGAAACTTCTTATTGGTCCTTTCCATTCTGGACAAAAGTATTTTTTATATGTTTGGTATCTATGCTCCCAGTTCAGTTCTGTGAAGCCTGATGACCACCAGTGACCTTTTGCTTTTGCTGGACCTGCATCAGAACAGAGTATAGCTTTAGGCTCAGGGGGCATCCACTGAGGTTGATGAACTATAATTGGAGGGTCGGCCTCATACAACTGTACCTGAAATGCCCAGTGTCCTGGTAGGTCTTCCAGATCTGAGGGTGTATGTCCGGTTACTATAAACATATGAGAACACAAAACAGCAGCACAATAGCCCAGTGTATAACTGTAAATAAACATCTTTGGCAAGCATTCCAGGTGTCTGGGATTGTACCTCCCAAAGGTACCTCCAAAGGAGGCCAGTGATGGTTACAAGGACTAGACTAAAAAATATAAGCAGGCAGCTTGGAAGTGAATGCCAAACAGTACCGCATGTATCAGCAGACAGATAGATCAATTAGAGAGGAGGTGGGTGTAGGCTCAGGCAGATGTACGCAGCAAATCAGGAGGAAAGGGAATAATCTCTAGGTAGGAGAAGTCAGTAAACATTCCTTGTAATCAAAGATCTTCAGTCCACTGTATGATTGCTTCTGGTGAGTCATTTTCCAGGTAGAACCAAGTAAGATCTTCAAAGGCACACTTAGGGACGCGTAGCAGCCACTGACTCGGGGAGTGGACACTGACTTCTTCAGGAATCGGAGATAAGAACTGTAACCCTGGACTCTTGTTGGGGTGACCTCCAAAGGGGTCAGAGACCCTGGGCACTGTGAATCCTCAGTGGACGACCCTAGAAGGTCTTCATATATAAGCTGGCGAGTTTCTCAGATTTTTGTGAGGATAGGTTAGCTGTCCTTCAGCTGCCTTGCCACAACTCTGCTAGGCACAGAACTGTGTAAACACCACCATCTTAGCCCCTATGCTAGTCCTGGAGCAGCCGCTTTGGGGACTTCTAAGAGCATTCATTCCACCCATGTAGACTCCATCATTATGACTTCTTCACTTCCCAGATGTCCTACCTTCAAATACTAGAATCCTGGGGTTAGGATTTCAACATATGAATTTGGAGGAGACAAATATTAAGCACATAGCAGTTCTCCTAGCAATAAAACAGGGCTGGAGATTTGCTCATTGGTTCTGGCACCTGCCTAGCAAGTGCAAGGTCCTGAATTTGATCCCAGTAACCACATACAGCAATACTGGGAGTGGCAACTCACGCCCATCAACAATCAGTACCACATATCACAATGCAGGCGTGGTGGTTCACGCCTGTCATCCCAGCACTCGGGAGGCAGAGGCAGGAGGATGGCTGAGTTTGAGGCTTGCCTGGGCTACATAGTGAGCTCAGGGCCACCCTGGATTACAAAGCGAGACCCTGTCTCAAAAAAAAAAAAAAAAAGCAATACGACAAATAACTTAGTAGAAAAACAAAGTATTTGAATACATATTTTCACAAATAATATATACAAATAGCAAGAGGTATACAAAAAGGTACTCAACATCACTAGTCATCAGGAAAATACTAATCAAAACCAGAATGAAATATCATCTCATTCATATCTTTGTTATAAAAGAACCAAGTTCTGCCAGCTCCTGGCTCAGGGGGACTACCTAGAGTCTGCTCTGGAGACCAAGTGCTCATTAAAACTCAGAAAGAAGGGACTCCTTTAGGCCAACTGAAACCAAAATGGAAGTCTCACTTTTCAATGACCTTTGCTATACTCATTATAAAGTGGCTATTATAAAAGAGATTAAAGGGAGACCTTGTTGGTAGGAATGTGGTTCATCCACTCTGGAAAACAGCATGGCAGGTCCTTAGAAAATAAAAAATGGAAGGATATATGATCTAGCATTCTCACTTCTGGTTATATATCCAGAAGAAATGAAGTCGAAATCTTCAAGAGATACTTGAGACTTTTATGTTCACTATAACATATTCACGTTAATCAAGAGAAGGAAAAAAGAGTTTTTCAGTGGATGACTCAATACAGAAAATATGTATGGAGTATCACTCAGCTGTGAAAAGAAGCTCCCTTCTCTTGGGACAACATGATAAACTTAGAGGACATTATGTTTAGTGAAATAACCCAGACACAGAAAGGCAAACTACTGTATGCTCTCACTTAGATGTGAAATGTTTAAAAAGTCAAACTCTAAACTACAGGAAAACAGAAAGAAGATTGGTGGTTTCCAGGGATAGAGTGGTAGGAATTTTGGGAAAAGTTTGGGAAAGGGGTACAAACTTTCAGTTGTAAGATGAATAAGTTCTGATCTAGTGGTGATAATAGTTAATAACAGCATGAATTAGGCTTGAATTTCAATGAAAGTACCTCTTAAGTATTCTTGTCACAAAAAGGTCAACTATGATGTAATGGGTGTGTTAAGTACTTTGTCACAATTACAACGTACTTTTACATAAAATCATTACCTCTCGTACCTTAAACATATACAGCTGTATTTGTTAATTATACCTTAATAAATCGGGAAAATATTTTTAAAGAGTAATTTAAAATGTTGTATTAAAGTCCATCATGCTGTTTCTGTGAGACCAGGATTCTGAAGGAAGAGAAAAACAAACCAGTGGCTACTTGTATCTCTCCTCCCATGGTTTCTACAAAGTGCTGACCTGAGGACAGAGAAGAGCTCCAATAAATTCTTGTGATTCAATGTCTCTGCCTGTGACAAGGGCAAAAATAATATTTGACCCACTGGGTTTGTATAAGCATCGAAGGAGTTAATTTACCCTTAGAGTAGTATCTGACAATTGTTAAATAGCATCTGATCATTATTATTATTATCCAAAATATTGGGAATCGCTTAGCTCTAAGTAACTGGAAAACTTTATTAAGATGAGAATCACCAAAATCTCAAGCATATACAAAAAGATTGTGTTTTTTAATTATCTGTTTGCATAAGTGAGCTTCACGTTACTATTATAAAATGCCTAAAGCTCATAAAGAGAAAGTGTTTATTTTGTTCATGGTTCTTGAGGCTCTGGCTCAAGATGAGGCAGGTCCATAGCTTTGGGACTCTGATGAGGGTTCCAGATGGCAACGGCAGGGAGCTCCTAGCAGCCTTCGTGTGAGTCAGGAAGAAGTAAGAGGATGAACAGGGTCTCCCAATAACCTTTGGGAACCTCTATCTTTTGTTTGGTCTGTAATTATATTTTGGATTTATCATATAAGAGAAACCACGATATATTTAAACCTGTTTGTCTGATTTATTTCACTTACTATTATGGTCTTGAGGTGCATCCATTTACCTAGGAATGCCTCGAGTTTATTCTTCTTTATAGCAGAATAGTGCTCCATTGTGTATCAGTACCATTTTTTAAAATTTGTTCACCTTTTGATGGGTATATAGGCTGCTTCCAAGATTTAGCTGCTGTAAACATGATTGTGCCTGTATCACTGATATAAAATCACTTAACTGTTTCAATAAGATATTTTATAGGATAATAGCTGGATGGAACTGAATTTCTACTTTTAGTTGTTTGAGGTATCTCTACTCTGACTTTTGTAATAGTTGTACTAGTTTATATTTCCACTAACAATGTAGAAGGATTCCTTTTCCCTACACTCTTGCCAGTATGTGTTATTTGATTTTTTGATGAAAGCCATTCTTTCTAGAGTAAGATGGTATTTCAGTGCTGTTTTAATTTTCATTCTTCTAATGGCCAGTGATGGTAGACATCTCTTTCTTTTTTTTTTCTTTTTCTGAGAATTATCTATTCATTTTAGGATTTTAACTTTTTCGAGTTCTTTATATATTCTAGATGTTGGTCTTCTGAGGAATAGCTAGCAAACTTTCCCATTTGTTAGACTGTCTCTTCACTCTGTTGGTTGTTTCTTTTGCTTTGCAGAAGATTTTAATTGGATATGATCCCATTTGTTTACTCTCAGTATTAATTCTTGTGACACCAGGGTTCTGGTCAGAAAGTCCTTGCCTAGGCCGGTGTCTTCAAGGTTTTACCTATTTTATCTTCCAACAAATTGTTTTGTCTTTAACCTTTAAATCTTTGATTTATTTTTTAAGTTTAGTTTAGTAATTTGGACTTTTATTGACTCTGATCAATCTTCTGTTGTTCTTCTTTGCATCATCTAGCAATTGCTGGATTGATTTCTCATGATCCCTTGCTATTTTTAAGAAATCTTTCTTTCCATGATTGCTAACTACAATCCTGTCTTCCATATATGATATCCTGCCTAACATTAGCTCATTCTGCATCTTCTTTCAGTGGACTTTTTTAATCTACTGGATATCTGTCTGAATCCATTTCATTGATTCTGGTTTGTTTTTGTTTTTTTTTTCTATGTTGGGCATTTATAATTTCCATCACTTTCCTAAGCTCCTCTATTTTAAAAAAATCTGTTTGCTCTAGAGTCACTAAGCAAGTCTTTAATTATGGCCACCACCTCTGTGGTTATCTGAGAAGTCATTTCTGATTTGAAAGAATTCAGCCTCATTCATCTGCTTTGTTCCTTCTGCTGTTACCACTCCAAAGGCCACGGAGGTGGCTTTCGGATTGTTTCTCCTCATCGCCCCTGGAGTTTGCCTTTGCTAAGCTAGAAGTCTAGGGTTGCATTTTAAATGTCTTCTCATTTTTTAAAAAAAATAAAACTGCTCAGCATAAGCAGTTTATCAATCCAGGAAGAGATAATTTGGACTTTTATGTGAATGAGAAATAAGTATCTGTTGCATTAGAGGGACAATTTTGCATTTTATTATCACAGACAAATCCTAATTAGCACTTTTTTGTGAAGAAAAAGTTTTCTCTGGAGTTAACCACTACTGCTTTGAGTGTCTCTAACAAAGCTTAACTTAATCCTTATCCATATATATACCTTAAGAATTTTCTTTGTACCTAAATATTCTCTGGCTATTAAAGCCTTTCTTTTGAGTATTGCTCCTCTTACTGAAGTTCTAACTGGCCTTCTTTCATTAATTATACCCCCCTAGTACTTTGTGTTAGCTTTTCAGTTTCATTTTGCGCACAAGTGGAGAAATAAGGCCAATCACGGTAGCACATTCCCCAGGAGACTGAGGAAGAAGGATCACCCACCGTACGTTTGCGGTCTTAGTGAATTCAAGGCCAGCCTGAACGACATGGTGAAACCCTATCTCAAAAAACAAAAACAAAAAACAAAATCATAAAAGAAGCTGTTCAAGACTTTTGCAGAGCAATTTGAATGGAGAATTTTACTAGACTTTAGATTTGCGACTTTTAAATTTTTCTCTAGTCTTTTGTAATTACCTTATGTAATCTAATTCAATAGTAATTTTTATTAGCATTCATCTTTAGCTGATTCTTCTGAAGTAATCTTTTTGGTTTTCATAGAAAAACCATTTTTTTCTTCTGTGGACTCAAATTTCACTAATTGATGTAATTTAATTAAATTAGGTAATTAGGAGACATACAACAGAAATGAACCATTTTGGAACAAATACAACTGACTCTTGGTAAGCCTTCTTCTGCTCAGCTGCTGGGATGAAATACGTGAAGGCTACCAACTTTGAATCGCTTCTATTTTATGCGGATCAGCTGGTGCATTTCAGAAAGGGACCTGAGAACCCGAAATAAGTAGCGGGTGGTTAGGAACAGCTTCTTCTATATGCACACACACATTTTCGGAGGGACAGATCTCACTGAATTTTCAGAGGCGTATATTATGTCTATGATGTTAAGCACCATACTATAAACTTAAACCTGACCCATGGGACCAGGTTGAAGAATACCTTCTCTCCCTGTGATCTGCTTGTGTCCCCACATTTTTCTTGAAGATTCCTTTCTCTCTAAAGAACAGATTCAGGTAAAAATACGCTCATGAGCCACTGACCACTGGTTTATTAAAACACCCATTCTAAATAGCTTAACACTTACTGTTCTTAGAATAATGTGACATTAAGTAATACATAAGTTGCTAAATTATTGATCTATTCAATTGCTTCACTAGAAAAAGCTGTCTGCTTTTTACATCTGAGAACTAATTATAAAGTATGTTAGCTCCCTGTCACTATTTACTGAGATAATCAACTTAAAAGGAAGAAGGTTTATTGTGGCTTATGCTTCTGGGGTTTCAGTCCACTGTAGCTTGGCCTTCTTGGTTTGGGTCCAAAGGCTGGGAAGGAAATTAGACAAGAAGGAAGTGGGGTCTCAGGATCCCTTCCAAGGGCCAGTCCTCAACGATGCAACTTCCACTATGTCCACATTGTTACGGCTCTACCTCCCAACAGCACCATAGGCTGGTAGGCAATCCTTTAACACATGGGCATTTGGGAGATGTATTAAGTACCTTTCTGTTGTCAGGACAAAATATCTGGCATATACAACTTAAAGAAGAAAGTTTATTTGGATTTGTAGTTTCATGTCTTTTGATGCATGGCCATTTGCTGCCAAGTATAAACTTCATGGCAGAAGGCAGAACAGGGAAAGCTCCTCACCTCATGGCAGCCATAAGCAGAAGCAAGAAGACAGATGGGGAGAGAGAAGAAACAAAGGACAAGAACATATATAGCCTTAATGTTATAACCCCAACGACCTACTTTCTTCAACTAAGCCCCACTTCCTAACAGCATATTCAGCTACGATGAATTAATGAGTTAATGAGTTATCTGCCTTCTCAAAGCCCCATCTCTGAACACAGAAGTTTGATCCAAGCCATAACAGGGAACATTCTAGATCCAAGCTATAGAACAAAATATGTGTATATTCTAACTTTAGAAGCTACAGTCCTTTTTTAAATTTTTTTTGAGGCAGGGTCTCGCTTTGTAGTTCAGGCTGGCCCTGAGCTCACTATGTAGCCCAGGCAAGCCTGGAACTCAGCAATCCTCCTGTCTGTGCCTCCCGAGTGCTGGGATGACAGGTGTGAGTCACCACCCCTGGCACTGTGGTATGCGGTATTGATTGTTGGTGGGCGTGAGTCTCCATGCCCAGCATTGTATGTGGTCACCGGGGATTGAATTCAGGACCTTGCACTTTCGAGGCAGGCACCGGAACCGCTGAGCTAACCCTCCGGCCCGCTACAGTCTTCTTAAAGATAAAGATTTTTAAATAGTCTAGTGCTTGTCTTAGTATAGTACAATGTTAAGGAATGAACATGGGTTGGTAAATTCTTGATATAGTTAATGGCACCATTTCAGTTAAAAACATTTAAATTATAAGTCTCAATTTATGGTTATGAAAAAGGTTCTATAAACTCAAGATTAAATGTTGCCCCTTCAGAGATACTGATTCTGATCATGCTGTCTAAAGAAACAGTCCACATCAATTTTAGATCCTTTCATTTTTGGCATGCAAAGTATGCCATCACACAGCATTTATTACTATGTAATATTGTGTTCTAGATCTGTTTGTTCCCTGTCTCTAGTATATAAACTTCATGAAAGCAAGGGCCTTTTTCCTTAATCACCAACACATCTCCTGTGCACTTACACCTCAATTATAACTAACGAGTTAATGATTAGATGGCCTGTCTCCATGTTAATGTTCCCATCACGTACATAAATAGTCACCTTCTAACTGAGAACTTAATACTTGATATCCAGGAGTTAAAGGAGAAGTTTATTTTAGCTTGTAGTTTCAGAAATTTCAGTGTGTCTGACAGGCTTAAACAGGAAATAGCGTGGTGGAAGAATCTGGGCAGAGGAAAGCTGTTCACATCATGGCTGCCGGGAAGCAGGGAAAACAGATGAGCCAGGGAGGGAAATACAGCCTTCCAGGTCACACCCCAGTGACCCACCCCTTCCCACTAGACCCCACCTCCGAACAGCATACTTCACCCCTATGATTTCAATCACCTTCCAAAGTGCACTTGGCCTTTGGGATACGTTCTCAACCTAAACCGTAGTACAGGCACGTGGTTTATGCCGGAATTCATTGACACCAATCGAGCAATATAGAACTTGGGAATCAGTCATTCATTCAATCAGTCACCTTGACCATTGTGTCTGGAGAGAGAAAGCATATAGGAGTGGATCCTAGGATATATTAACGTACTTAAAATGGATTTTTAGAAAAAACTGGTCCTCCAGGGTTCATTCCTTAGTATTTTGAGTTGCCAAAAATAGACTGTACTTTTTCCTTTCTAAAAAATTGTATTATACATGTTTGCAATACACATTAATCGCATTCACCCTGGAAAATTACCACATCTACACATAACATCTTAATACTTTTTATTTGCCCTTCCCTCCTGGAACTCCCCTCTTCCCCTATTCCCAGCTCTCCTTCCTTCTCCAGAGTCTACTTCCTTGTTTCCTATCATCTGTCCTTCATTTTGCCCTTTAAGTTAGTTATATATTGGGATGGGAATTTAACTCCATGGGGTCATGCCTGCCTCGCAAGCACAAGGTCCTGTCCAGTACAAAAAAAAAAAAAGTTATGTTTTTTGTTTTTCCATATAAGGGAAACCACATAAACTTAACTTTCTAAACCTGATTTATTTTGCTTAGCATTACGATCTCAAGATACATGCATTTTCTTAGAAATGTTTTAAATTTATCTTTCTTTATGGCTGATATATGTGTATCACATTTTCTTTATTCATTCATCTGTTGATGGACATAATAGGCCACTTCCAAGGTTCAGCTATTATGATTTATGCTGCTATAAACTTAAGAATGGATGTCACTGGAATATTCTGTATATAGCTTTTTTGGGAAGATACCTAGAAGAGGTATAGCTGTGTCAAATAGAATTGCTAGTTTTACTTTTTCAAGGAATCTGCATACTGGTTTCTGTAGTGTTTCTAGTAGTTTATATTCCCACCAACAATATAAAAGTGTTCCTTCCCCCCAAAAAAATCTCCAAAAAGCTCTTGCACAACAATACAAACAACTAACAGAGTAAAGAAATAACCTACAGAATGAGAAAAAAGTTTTGCTAGCTACTTCCTGGACAGAAGACTAATACCTAGAATCCTATATAGAAGGAACTCAAAAATATTAGACCTGCCTAAACAAAATATCCAATCAAATTCAAAAATGGGCATCTGAAATGAACAGACACTTCTCAGAGGCAGAAGTGAAAGCATCCCAGAAACATATGAACAAATGTTCAACATCACTGGTCATTCAAGAGATGCAAATGAAAACAACACTGAAATTTCATCTCACTCCACAAAGAATGGCCATGATCGCATAATCAACCAACAATAAATGCTGTCGTGGCTGTGGGGAGAAAGGAACCCTTCTCCACTGTTGGTGGGATTGCAGACTTGTGCAACCATTGTGGAGATCCGTGTGGAGATTTTTCAGAAAACTAGGACTAGTGGTCCCATTTGACCCAGCTATCCCCCTGCTAGGAATATATCCAAAAGAATTTTAAAAATCACATTGGAAAGACAGATGTACACCCTTGTTCATAGCAGCTCAGTTCATGATAGCTCAATCTTGGAAACAACCCAAATGTCCATCAACTGGAGAGTGGATAAAGAAGATATGGTTTTCTATAAAATGGAGTATTACTCTGCCATAAAGAATGACAAGATCGATCCATTTAGGTGCAAATGGAGACATCTGGAGGATATACTAATAAGTGAAATCAATAGATCACAGATAGACAATTTCCGGATCATCTCTTTGGCATGAACACCTGTAGATGCAAATGAGCTCTAGAAAGTATGACAGCTTTTATAGAGTGGGAAATTTCTATAGGAAACTTGGTGTGGGAATATGATGAGGGGAAGGAATAAATATGATACAGAAAGAAAATAAAAGAGCATGTATATAGGGGGTGGGGAGGTGTGGGTGGGTAGGGATATGGGTAAAAATGAGAATTAACTTGTGTCATATACTGGTACAAATTCCCCAATGTTATACGTGATTTTGAGATGTATATAAATTGTACCAATAAAGAATTCATTAAAAATACCCAATCAAAAATGGGCAATTGGGGCTGGAGATTTAGCTCAGTGGTTCCAGTGCCTGCCT
>PVIC010055516.1:0-11211 GCA_004025085.1 Thryonomys swinderianus
CATACCCAGCACTGTGGTATGTGGTATTGATGGCTGGTGGGCGTGAGTCACCACACCCAGCATTGTATGTGGTTATGGGGGATCGAACTCAGGATCCTGCGCTTGTGAGGCAGGCGCTGGAACCACTGAGCTAAATCTCCAGCCCAGACAACAGTTTTTTTTAATGTCTTTTATACTGTCTCCTGCTTCCTCAGTGACTCCAGTCAGTCTTATATTATTTTTCTTTGAGTCATCTAGAAGCTGTTGGATTGATTTCTCATGGTCCCTTGCCCTTTTCCATAGATATGTCTTTCCTGCTCATTGGTTGCTATGCTGTCCTCTAGGTCTGAGATTCATTTGTTTTCTGCTTCATTTATCCTACTTCACAAGCTTTTGTTCTCCTTCATCATCACCTGGAGCTCTGCTTGAAGCTGTTCAAAAGGTTCCATTGCTTCTGCTATCTTGGATTCCATCATCTCACTGATCTCGTCTTTAATGATGTCTTTCACTGTGGACACTATCTCTGTTTTGATCTCAGAGATGAGTTCTGATTTCCATTTTACTAGATCTGCTTTAGTTACCATCTCAAAGAGGCCTGGTCTTTGAGTTTCAGTTTGCTCTATTTCCCTTTTCTCTGAATTTCCCTGTGGTGGTGATCTTTGTGTCTGTTTTTTTGTATGTTTTCTCATTTCTACTCTTTTGTTGTTACTAATGCTATTTGTTTAATTCTTTGCCTGATGACAGGGCAATGTTTGTTGCAGGCCTCTTTCTTTCTATTATCTGGGGCCCTTTGGAAGTGGCACCTTCCTGGATTGTCCTCTTTGAATCTGTAATGGGCCTTGAGAGTTCTCAGTTCGGACACATCATGGGAGGTAATTGAATAGAACAATCACATCATCTTTGTTACCATAATACAATCAGTGCCAACATCAGTATTAAACACAGTAAATAAAATGAAACGTTTTGTTAATTTCTATTCTGAAGACTTTGAGCTCATGAATTACCTCTATGTCCATTTGCCAAAATTTAGAATTAATCAGCAATGTGTATATGACATGTAGATTGTAAATATACCCCCAGAATTCTTTGGGAATAAAAGGTCACTGGGGAATCAGGGAGGTAGGGAGACAGAAGGAGAATGAAATAGGCTAAGCAGATTTATAAAGATCACCTAGACTTGAGAGCCTCATATATGCCAGCAGGTAACAGAGGATAAAAAAGGGCATATATAAAACAGTACCAACTGTATGCTGTAAGACCACTGGAGACTTTGCACACCTGCTTATAATAGTACAGGAGAAGAAATAGGGCAGCCTAAGAGTCTTTTACTTCTGGGTATTGGTTCTGACAGGAAGATAGGAGAGGGTGTGGAGACAAGAGGTGAATAGAGGGGTCTAGCAGTAGATGGCAAAACAGAAGCTAGATTCCCTTGTTTTTTTTTTTTGGAGACAGGGTCTTGCTTTGTAGTTCCGGCTGGCCCTCAGCTCACTATGTAGTTCAGGCAAGCCTTGAACTCAGCAATCCTCCTGCCTCTGCCTCCTGAGTGCTGGGATGACAGGCGTGAGCCACCACACCCAGCATAGATTCCCTTGTTTTTTATCTTGGCTGGTCTCTCAGTGCAGCTCCGGTGTGGAGGCATGCAAGAAATGGCTCCAGGCTCCTCTCAGGCCTGTGTCATCACAACACAGCTCTGGGGTGGAGTGGGGACTGGCAGATTGCAGTCCTCCACACTGGGAATGACACCCGGGGTCTGTGACCTGAGTCCTATTGGTGCAGCTCCGGGGTGAGAGAATATCATCTTTTAATCCTTACAAGTTCAAAGATTTATTTGAGATTGGACTTTGTGTTTAGTTTTACTTTAGGAACCTCTTCATTTCTGTATTAGCATTTTGTTGGTGGGAGCAGTATTAAAGGAGGAAGCATTTATTTTTGCTCATAGTTTCAGAGGATTCAATCCATAGTTGGAAGCATGTGGTGTGACAAAACTGGTTAGTTCATAGTGGGTAGGAAGCAGAACAGGTTAATAGTACCAGAGAGCAAGGTGTAAACATTTGCAAAAGCCAAGGGTCACATAGAGTATCTAAAGTCATGCCTCTTGAATGATCTAGCCAGACATACCCAGAAGTGTGTTCCATCAGTCCTCTGAGCAGCTCCCAAACCAATCAAGTTGACACAATTAAGTTTAACCATTACCATGTCCAGGGTAATTGTTTCTTACTGCATTTTGTAACAAAATACCAGGAAGCAAGTTTTAAAATTCTTAAAACGATAATATCTTGGTCAAGTGTTGTCTTACATCCTTTTTTTTGGAGACAGGTCTCACTTTGTAGTTCAGGCTGGTCCTGAGCTCATTGTGTAGCCCAGGCAAGCCTCAAACTCAGCAATCTTCCTGTCTCTGTTTCCAAAGTGCTGGGATTACAGGTGTAAGCCATCCTTTTATAAATAGTATCTCTTGTAGAGGTTACAGTTTGTTGTTTTAAAGAAATTTGAGAAAGTATCATATATCCTAATGCCAGTGTCAATACACTTTGACAGTTTTTCCAACAGTTTCTCATGTTCACATCTTATAGTACTTTCTTAATGTTGTCTTAATATACTTTCTTATGTTGTCTCCTTGGAGGTCAGGGAGATCTTGAGTTTGCACAGAATTAGTCTCTTAGGGACCAACTGACCTTGCCTAGTATACTTCTTTACCTGTTTTCAGTGTGCAGAACACCTTAGTGTTAGTACATGTGTAAATAATCATCTGTACACTTGCACTTCACAGAGCTTTGGGACTCTAATTCTCACTGACATGCTCAATTTTAGTCATAAAGAAAAACCAGTAACTTTTGAGTGAATTGCAGTAGTTAATTGGGGTAGTAGGTGGAAATTTAGTAGGGAATTTTATTTTGATTCATGTGTAAATTAGTATTGTGCTGTTTTCATGTAAATATACTTTAGGCCAATGGAGAACTTTGTGATTTATAATTAGAAAGCTAAATTATAAGTAGAAAGCCTATGGTAATAACTCTTGAGGAAAAGATAAGTTAGAAATAAAGCAGCCTCTCCCTTTCTCTTATCCACAGGGAATACATTTCAAGACACCTGGTTTATGCTTGAAGCATCAGATAGTGTGGAAATATGTGTATACTATGTTTTTGTCCTGTATGCTTTATACCATTGCCCCATAATACCAGAGTCAATAAGCTCTTCTTTATCTTATGACCTGTTGTTTCCTCTACATCATGACGCTTGCATTTGGATCTATCACTAAGTAAAACAAGGGTTATGTAAGCAGAAGAACTGTGGTGCCATGGCAGTCAACTGACAATCCAGACGGTTCCTAAAGAACTAACCAATGTGTATTGTGTTCAGCTTGGATGTTATGGATGAAAGGATGAGTCAAGACCTCCATGGGACTGAGTGTGACAGAGCCAGGTTTCACCACACTGTTCAGAATAGGGCTCAATTTAAAGCTTATTAATTCTCTCAAGTTTTCTCTTTCATGTTTCCAGACCATGATTGATTGTGGAGACCTGAAACCATGTGAAATGGGGGGGGGTAGTATATCACCCATTTTTAAGGAAAGATTATTTCTAATCATGAACATATTTATTGACACTTTTTTTGAAGAAACTAAAGCCAAATCTTTTACAACAAATATAATAAACAGAGGACAAATTTGCAATGGCTTTTTAAAGTTATTTGTCTTTTAGATTAGTTATTTCAGATTGATTAATCTCCTTTAGTCATTTTGCAACCTACCACTGATACCAACATGGTAAGAAAAAAACAATAAAAATTTAAATTCATTGAGCATCAGATTTTTTATGATTTAGGTCTGAGCAATTATATGGAATAAAATGCACATGCTGTCTCATAGGGGAAATTCTTTTTAATAAGGACAGTTTCACACTTGAGTTTTAAAAGCTGTTGATCTTGGCTGGAGATGTTAGCTCGATCCCTGCTTAGCAATCCCTGATACCACACATACAAATTCATGAACTACCCTGTGTAAGGCCTTTGGATGGATATAGCAGGAGAGGCACAGAGGTAAAAGAGTTGAAAGTATTACTGAAGAAATTCATAGTAGAGGTGACAAATTATAGACTTGTAAAGATAATATCGCTTTATAGGGTAAAGGATGAATGATATGTGTGAAAGAAGTCCAAAGAGACACCATTATAGATTATATATTTGTATCCTATTTTATTCCATATAAGGGAAGTGTTTTGACTACAGTGGATTGAGAGGGAGTAGATTAAGGAGAGTTTGATGAAGAAAACCTATTTTGGGGAACTTCAAGGAGGCAGAAAATACGTTAGGTAAGGAATAAGTAATTCATAAAGTAAGAATGGCATGGAGATACATGGTGCATAGCTAGGGAAGAGTAGAAAAATGGCAGGAGAAATGAGCAGATCTGAGATTGGATTTTATAGCTCTCTGAAAGTTAGCGAGGAGCTGAAATTTAAACTCACAGTTACTGATAAACAGTTTTGTGCAAGTGTGTAATAAAATGAAATAGGGTTTTAGAAACAATCAGTGGTGAATGAGAATGAACATGGGAAAGCCTGGATATGAAGAAAAATTAGATATGGTAGTAGCCTACAAAAAAGGGAAAACGATCTGAGATTTGGGTGAGGTGGTTGGATACAAAATAAATCACTGGCTTGGAGGACAATTCAGAGGAATAACTAGTAGATTTTACTGACTGAGAGATGTTGGAATTATAATGAGGAAGACAGTAAACAATAATTCCATATGTTAGAATTTAAATTATAATTTGGAGAATAAAGATTATTTGTATGAAAGGTGGTGAAAGTATACATATAAGTACCTTGGGCTTAAACTGTTAAAGAGTGCATAAGTTAAAACAAGTTTCTCTGTGAACAGATTTTTTTCTCACTTTTTGCCTCTTTTGTTTTGGCTCTGGGACTTATATATGAATTAAAAATGCATTATTTAGTTATTTAGCAACATGATGAGTTAGTACCCTGTCATATTGCCGAGGCAAATTATAAAGATTGGTTCACAGGGCCGGAGGGTTAGCTCAGTGGTTCTGGCGCCTGCCTCGCAAGCGCAAGGTCCTGAGTTCGATCCCCGGAAACCACATACAATGCTGGGCATGGAGACTCACGCCCACCAGCAATCAACACCACATACCACAGTGCCGGGCGTGGTGGCTCATGCCTGTAATCCCAGCACTCGGGAGGCAGAGACAGGAGGATTGCTGAGTTCGAAGCTTGCCTGGGCTACATAGTGAGCTCAGGGCCAGCCCGAACTACAAAAGCGAGACCCTGTCTCAAAAAAAAAAAAAAAAAAAAAGATTGGTTCACAGCAGTGAGGATGGCATCTGAATAAAGTAACTGGTTATGGAGAACAAAGTCAGAAATATTACAGAGAAGAGATTTTATAAAGCTTATGTTTATAATCACTTCAGAATTGCTTTACACAATGGCATAAGCCTTGAAAGCAAAGTAGATGTGAAATCTAGGTATATTTAATGAAATGTTGAAGGAGAGCTAAAACCTGGAAATAGCCCTATTGATATCCCTCAGTAGGAAAATGGGGATGATGGTGTTATAGTTACACAATGGAATATAATTCAGCAATACAAAGGAATGAAATAATTCAAGTAGCAACACAGATGAGTAGCACAAACATGTTGAATCAAAGAATCCTTACATTGAAGAATATATACTGTATGATCCCATTGATGAAGTTCTATTACAGGCAGAACTAATTTGTTGGGACAAAAAATCAGAATCATGATTACCACTGGGAAAGAGGACAATGAAACTTTCTGCTGTAATAGCGGTCTCTATCTTGACAGGTTTAGGTGGTGTGGGTATATACATTTCCTAAAATTCATTACATGCTATGTTTGAGGTCTGTTCACTTTACTATGTGTAAATTTTACCTTAAAGTGTAAATGTAGAATCTTTATGAATATGAGTGCTGAGTTTTTTGTTTTTTTGAGACAGGGTCTTGCTTTGTAGTTCAGGCTGGCCCTGAGCTCATTGTGTAGCCCAGGCAAGCCTCAAACACAGTAATCCTCCTGCTTCTGCCTCCTGAGTGCTGAGATTACAGACATGAGCCACCAGGCCCCGCACTGTGGGCTGTGGTACTGATTGTTGTTGGGCGTGAGTCACCACACCCAACACTGTAGTATGTGGTTACTGGGGATCAGGATTGAATATGGGACCTTGTGCTTGCAAGGCACCGGAACCACTGAGCTAAATCTCTGGCCCGGGTGCTGAGCTTTTAGAGCTATTAAATACTAATGTTTGCAAATTACTTTGAAATGCATAAAATAAGGTGGATAAATAATTATATAGCTGTGTTTTGAAGCCACTGTAGTAAAAAATTGGTGAACCTAAGAGTTGGTAAATGGGTGTTTACTATACAATTCAGCTTTTCTATATTTGAAAATATTCATCATAAAATGGGAAACTTTTTTTTTTTTTTTTTTTTTGAGACAGGGTCTCGCTTTGTAGTTCAGGTGCCCTGAGCTCACTATGTAGCCCAGGCGAGCCTTGAACTCAGCGGTCCTCCTGTCTCTGCCTCTGAGTGCTGGGATCACAGGCGTGAGCCACCACGCCCAGCACTGTGGTATGTGGTATTGATGGCTGGTGGGTGTGATTCACCACACCCAGCATTGTGTGTGGCTACTGGGGATCGAACTCAGGGCCTTGCGCTTTCAAGGCAGGCGCCGGAACCACAGAGCTAACTCTCTGGCCCTAAAATGGGAAATTTTAAGGAACTTTGAATGCGTGTTAAACCTATAGATGGCTATGATTTACCAGAATGGAAATTAACACAGAGATTAAGAGACTAGGGTACTGAAGTAGAGCTTTGAGTGCTGATGTATTTGTTGCATCTTTTATTAGTTTTGAGAACTCTGACAAGATACAATAGATTTTTCTCCCCTACATAACGTAATTAATAGCTATATCCTAGTTTCATGAAGACTTAGTAGGTTAAATTATGTAATTTTTGGCATATAGTGAGATTTCAGTAAAAATTACCTTTGAAAAAATCAAATGAACATTCAAAAACAGTGCAACTAAAACTATAGTTTGATGTCCTGCAAAAGCCAATTCTAATAAAAACACTTTCTAATGAATTTCAAATATATTTTTCAGTAACTCAAGAGATAGAAATGATGAAAGTTAATTATTTTTAAATATTTAAATATTTTCTTTCACTTAAACTATAGTCTTCTAGAAAATTACTTTTCCTTAAAAATTTTGTAAAACCAATTTAGCAAATGTGTTGTGCTTTACTACCAAGACCCTGTGATAGTCAATGAGGAAACAAAATAGGCAGACAGGATTCCTATTAGCAAAATGTTTGCAGTCTACCATATAATGTTCCTTTGTTCTTCAGAGGAAAAGCACGAGGCCAAGTGATAGGCTGAAATTTATGTTAGATGTTTATCCTAGGCTACATTTTAAATAAGTGGAATCTAGACAGGAGATAGATGCAAGTCTCTAAAATAGTGATATTCAATAGAATGCTCTGCTATGCTGAAAACATTTTGTACCTGAGCTGCCCAATGTGGTAATTACTGTCATGTCTTAGTAAATTACACAATGAAATATGGCTAGGGCAAGTAAGAAATGACATTTTTCTTTTTTTTAAAACTGAATTTAGCCACTGATGGCTAGTGGCTACCATTCTACACATGATCTTAGCCAAAAGGCCGAGAATTGATTGGCTACCATTCTATATAGTGCATTTCTTGAGTGTATTTAGCAAATTGATGAAAAAGAAGTTACTTTAAATTTCCAATCTCCAATAAACAAATATTTTTGTAGAATGCAATAAAATGCAATAAAAAGGTTGAAGTTATGCAGAATACCACTTTTCTTTCCACTTGCCTTCAGTGCTTTACCACTGAGCTTCATCAGCAGTCCTTGTAATTTGTTTTGTTTTGAGACAGTCTCCCTAAATTTTGCAAATTGGCCTCAAACTTGGAATCTCTGCCTTAGCCTCCTGAGTAACTGGAATCACAGGCAGGTGTCACCATTCTAGTTAATTATCCCTTTATTAGTTTCAATAAATACAAGATAACCTTTTTAAATTGTTATAAAAATTTTTAAACACTCTCAACTTCCATATTTTATGTCACCACGTACAAGCGAAAAATAGTCTCAGATGGGTAGTGGTCTTAGACTGTACTTTGAAGAAGGTAAAAACTCTTACTCAGTATACCTAAAAGTAAATAATTTCTTTAAACCAACTCTTTATATTCCTGTTTTTTTGTTGTTGTTGTTGTTGTTGTTGTTGTTGTTGTTTGGGGGATCAAACTCCTGACCTTGTGCTTGCAAGGCAGGCACTGGAACCACTGCGTTGTATTCCCGATCTCTAACTCTTTGTATTAAAGTTACTCATACAATGTTTTAAAGTATAATTCAGTACTGCAGTTACTAATACAATAGTTAATGCATTTTGTAGCAAGTCTTGTCTAGGATAGTTGAATATTGACAGTGCAGTGTGGATAGCTTCAAGGTGGACTGAGAAGGTTTATTTGATCCCCTTTTGTAGTTGTTGGAGTTGTAAGCAGAAAATTCTTTCCTTCTGTAAAATTCAGCCCATTGTTTACAGCAGCCAAATTTACTCAGCAATAGAAAGAAATCCCTTTGGAATGCTTTTGTGAAAATTGCATATAGAAATGGATTGGCACAGGAATTGATAGGATAAAAGAGAACCAGTAAAACTTTAGAGTTGGTTATGGTGATAAGAGGCACTTTGACAGCAGCTGAAATGGCAAAGAAAGAGATGGGTGCCATGCAGGTGAAGTCAGTGAAGATAAGGACTGCCATTTTCTTAGCAATCTTGGTATCTTTGTTGGTAGCCATCAACTCTGGATTTTGAACTGCAAAATAAATTTTAATGTAGCAAACACAGATGATAATGAAGGCCACCACATTGGATATCAGGATGGTTAATATGTACACTTGGGACAGAGTGGTTTCCACATCCATAGGAAGGCAAATGCTGACCTTCATGTAGTTGCTGACACCCACCAGGGGCAACACAGCAATGAGAGTAGAAAAGAGCCATCCCCCAACCATAATTGGAATGGCATGTCTCAGTCGCAGCTTTTGGTCAAGCTGAACAGCATAGGTGATGGTGTGCCATCTCTCTAGAGTGATGACTGTAAGGGTGTAGACAGAGAGTTCACTTGCAAACATGGTGAAAAAACCAGCAGCACTACACCCAATCCCTGTCTGCCAGTCTATGGCATAGTTGTGGTACTGGCCTCTTGTGTGGGAATCGACTGAAGCAATGAGCAACAGATAGAGCCCCATGCAGAAGTCTGCAAAAGAGAGATTGCACATAAGGAAACGGGGGACCGTCAGTTTGTAACGGCTGGTCAGGAGAACTAAGAGGACAGTCAGGTTTCCCACGAGGGCTAGGATATTAATCAACCAAATCAGCACCCTAAGGAAGTCATAGCCCATAATATCTTCACAGGGATTAAAAGCATCTGGCTCAGGAGCACATCGCAGTGTCTTGGGTGAGCAGAAACCATAATCATAGTCCCAGCCACTCAGTTCACTCTCAGCAAAGATGGCAGAGTAACTGTAAGAAGAACATTGACTTGATATAAACTTGAGATTGAATATCCAAAAAAATTCAGTAATCATCCTTAATGTTTTTAAAGCCCAAGAAACAAAAGTAAACAAAGCCACATCAGCCTCAACCTTGTTTATTTGTTAAATTATCTGATTTAATGGTGTTCTTTATGAAGGGAATGAAAAGCCATTTAAATTACACAATATGTATCTATTTAACACACTCATGGAAAGACAATAAATCTGTTTACAGGCGATGATTTTCTTTGAAAAATAAATTTAGAGATACAATATATACTTGCTAAACTTAAAAGCATCCTTTCTTGGCATTGTCTTAAGCTATTTCTTTCAGGTAGTTGCCGACCAAACTGCTGCCGGGCTGATCATAGCAGCACACATGCTGGAAAGGAAGGCTCACTGTGGTAAGGCTAGACTGTTGGTGGACCTGCACACACTTAAGTCCCTAACTGTTCAAATAGCCTGACTGAGAAATAGAAAGCAAGAACAGACTACTGGAAACCTAGGAGCAGAAGAAGAATAGTCACAGACAATAGAAATAATGGAATGCCTGCTGAAGGGATAATTCAAAGCTGTGCTAGCTGAAGGAATAGTCTTCTGCCACTCCCTCTTACCTCTTCAGCCCCTCCCTGAGCCCACATTTTCATCTTGGGGGGAAATTACATGAGTTTTCTTGATATTCTTTCTCCAATTTTAGCCATCTCCTCAATTCAGCTGGTGTTTTCCTGGAATGGCCTTTTTTAAACACAAATTATGAATTTTACTTATCCAATTCAAATCTTCTCCACATTTTCAGTGGCTCTGAGGTAAAATCCAGACCTCTTTTTTTTTTTTTTTTTGAGACAGGTAGTTTTGTAGTTCAGGCTGGCCCTAAGCTCACTATGGAGCCCAGACAAGCCTCGAACTCAGCAATCCTCCTGCCTCTGCCTCCTGAGGGCTGGGATTACAGGCGTGAGCCACCACGCCCGGCACTGTGGTATGTGGTATTGATGGCTGGTGGGCATGAGTCACCATGCCCAGCATTGTATGTGGTTACTGGGATCGAACTCAGGGCCTTGCACTTGCGAGGCAGGTGCTGGAACCACTGAGCTAAATATCTGGCCCAATCCAGACCTCTTTTGATGGCCTCAAGAGCCTTCTTGGTCTTGGATGTTCCGACCTCTCCACTCTGAAGTCTAAGAAGCAGTAGTCTTGCTTTGTTCAAGACTTGGGTTCTGGAGTGAGACTGCAGGATCTAGTCCTTTCACAGCTGCTTATAGACTGCACAAATTTCAGAAGGAAATTAATATCTTTGTGTCTCAAGTTCTTCCTATGCCAGATAAAATAATACCCGTACCTTCCTTGTTAGGGTTATGCTAAGAAGTAAAGGCCTTAATGCACTACTACTTGCAAATTTTGTACAGCTTTCCATCTGTTCATACTAAACAAATTGTAGCTCTCTGGATGAATAAGTTCTGCTCTTTCACCCCTCTGTCTTTGTATATTTTTCTTCTCTCTGGATATTTTCTTCCCAGAGGTGAATTTCTCCTCATCTTTAAAGGCAATTTATTCTGAATCCTTTTTTCTTTTCTTTTCTTTTCTTTTCTTTTCTTTTCTTTTCTTTTCTTTTCTTTTCTTTTCTTTTCTTTTCTTTTCTTTTCTTTTCTTT
>PVIC010055517.1:0-11201 GCA_004025085.1 Thryonomys swinderianus
AAAAAAAAAAAAAAGAAGGTAACTGCAAAAGCAGTCAGTCTTCCAGAAAAAAAATCTAAGTTAACTAAATAAGGGGTACAAGAGAAAGGAGCACTCTAAGTAAGGGTAATGCCAAGCCAAACAGGTAACAGCAAGGCAGAGACACAAATAGCAAAAGCAGAGGGAACACAAAGAGGGATGCAGGTCAGCAACACTAAAGGTTAAGGAGCTATGGTCATTCTAGAAAGCTGTGTTGCAAGGTATCAAGCCCTGGGCAAGATGGGAAATTAGTCTGGGCAGGGTTTCTTCTAATTTTGCACTAATGACTTTGGAGGCTGGGGAATTCCTTGTTATTGGGTGTGTTCTGTGCATTATAGGGTGTTAAGCAACATACCTGGCCTCTGTACACTAGATCCCACCACAAGACCAAAAATGTCTCCAGATTTGCCCACAGAGGCTGCGCTGTCCCATTCTCACCCTGTGAAAATGATTAGGCTAGAGGAATTTCCTAGATGTGCATTAAAGAATACTTCAGCAGGGGCAGTACCACAAACTTCTATAAACCCAGCTACTTGGTAAATTAGGAAGGAGGATCTCAAATTTGAGACCAGCTTGGCTAAGACTCATGCACAAATAAAAAAATTTTAAAAGCTGGGGATAGTTCAGTGTTTTATGGCCCAAGCTCAACTTAAACTCAAAGTGATCCTCCTGCCTCAGCCTCCCAAGTGCCAGGATTATGGTGTGCACTAGGACACCAACTGTCATATACAACAACACTACTTTAAAATGTTTGGATTTTTTACTCTGCAAACAGTGGAGAGCTTTACACAAAACAGGTACAGATTCAAACTTTCATTAGTGATTACATTAAATGATCAGAATATCAACTAAGTATTTGCCGGAAGAAAAGGAGATGAAACTATTGGGGAATGAGAGCTAAAGAGAACAGAGCCTTCTGCTTGAAGTAATTAAATGTTCTAAACCTCACTGCTAACTGCTGCAAGTATGTGAAAACAGCAAAAACTTCTGAATGCCCTCTAAAATTAACTATATATGTAAATTATATCACAATAAAGCTGTTTTAAAAATAGGAAAAATGAAAATAGTAGCAGTTGTGGCAGTGGAAGACCATCTGCCTAATGCATACTGCATTAAGCCCTGGATTTGATCCCTACCACCACCACAAAAAAAATAAACCAAGGGTGGTGGTGCATATCTGCGATCCCAGAACTAGAGGAGCCTAATGCAGGAGATCAAGCCTGAGCCCAATCTGGGGCAATTCAGAAAGACTCTGTCTCAAAATAAAATAGAAAAGGCTGGCAATTTAACTCATTGAGATGGTCCTGTTTTCAATCTCAGTATTGCAGGAAAAAAATAATAATTAGAGCCAGTATATTGATGCAGGTCTTTAGTCCCAATTTACTCAGGAGGCTGAGACAAGGAAATCACTTGAACTCAAGAGTTCAAATCCAGCCTGAGTGAAACCCTGTCTCAAAAATAATAAAAGGGGGCCGGAGGGTTAGCTCAATGGTTCTGGCGCCTGCCTTGCAAGCGCAAGGTCCTGAGTTTGATCCCTGGAAACCACATACAATGCTGTGCATGGAGACTCACGCCCACCAGCCATCAATACTCCATACCACAGCGCCGGGCATGGTGGCTCATGCCTGTAATCTCAGCACTCGGGAGGCAGAGACAGGAGGATTGCTGAGTTCGCGGCGGCTTGCCTGGGCACCATAGTGAGCTCAGGGCCAGCCTGAACTACAAAGCAAGACCCTATCTCAAAAAAAAAAAAATAATAATAATAAAAATAATAATAATAATAAAAGGGACAAAGGCCAACCATGTTTATGTGTGCCTGTTTGTTCTCCTGGGCCATACACTGGGAGTCTTTACATGAGTGAATGGAAAAGCCTTGCAGAGGGGCTTTTCAAGCTACTGCAAGACTTGCCAAAGAGAGGAGCTGTCCCACTACCTGGTAACGGTAGACTGTAGCCTCTCTTGGGACCCAGAGGGGTTGGGGAGTATGGAGAGAAAGACTGAGACTGTCTCAGGTCCTCTCACGTTTCCCTTGCTGTTTTCCTAAACTGGACAAGGAGCACCTAGGAGGAATCATTGTTCTGGGTAGCTGAGATCAAATGTAAAATGCTGTCACCCACTGCCACCTCCCAGAGGTGAGATGAATGCAAATGCAAAATGAGGCAAAGGAGGAAGGAGCTTTGGCACTGCCTTTTTGCTTTATTATTTGCTTGAATGTATATATTTGTGGCAGCTGGGGAATGAATCCAATGGTTCCACATGAAGTGACATCCCCAGTCCACATGCTCACCCATTCATCCTCCCTCCCTCCCTCTCTCCCTCCTTCCCTCCCTCCCTCCCTTCCTTCCTTCCTTCCTTCCTGCAAGGCCTAAGTGGCTGTCACCCAGGCTGGGCTTAAATTTGTGGGTGACATGAAATCTGGTTTGTCCTTCTGGGAATGCCAAAATTGGAATCCCAGAAGGCTCAGGCAGCACTGGCTATGAAAGACAGGGACGGACAGGAGCGCAAAGGGGACTTGGAGGTGGTGCTAGAATGACCGAACACTGACAGAGAGTGTGAGCGAGCCCTCTTGTGAACTCTGGATGAGGAGGTGTGAAGATTAAGTCTGTTTAGTCTCATTTTCATTTTATGGATTTCTGATCTCTACACTGGATCCTCTCTGCCCCCTTGTGAGGTCATGGAACCAGTGCTGAGACTGAGTGTCAACTCAACAGGGAAGGAGAAAATTCTGTTCTGGGCCAAGAACAGGAGAAATGGGAGGGAGTTAGTAGTTACACACAGATGGGCTCTGGGGCTATGAAGCAAAGTGGAAAAAGGGAGGGAGGGTGGAAGGAAGACCTTGCTGGGAGGTGATTAAGGCAGGGGGAAAAGAAAATGGAGAAGCAGGCTTAATGAGGGGAGAAATGTTTATGTCTTTTCAGGGGATGGGACAGAAGTTTTCTGGAAATCTGGGTAGAGCCTCTCTTCTTCCAGTTCTTTCTCATCATTGTCATGGCAATAGAGAACTGTCATGGTGCCACAAATGGAGGAGAGCAGATACAGGATTCTGAGGGGGCATCAGGGGTTGTCTGGTCATACTGGTGCCCATCTTTGATCCAACCGTTTTGGGCCAGCCCTCCCCAATGGGAAACTGGCTTACTGGCCTCCTACTCTCACAGATGAACAAGATTAATGCAGAGTAGAAGAACAACTATTTCCAGAAGCCAGGACAATAATGAGGTGGGAGGGGTGACAGTGATTCAGTTATGACCCTGGCTGTGTGTGTGTCTCTGTCTGTCTGCCTGCCTGCCTGTTTGTCATCTGTCAGTGTAACCAGGGGCCTGAGAAACTGTACCTTCTGCTCAGAGTCACCACGAACCTAGAGCTGTTCAAGAAAATAAATGTATTTCCAAAGGAAAAAAAAAATGAAGTGACACAGTGACCAATACCTTTACTCCCAGTTATTCAGGAGGCTGAGGCTAGAGGATTCAACATGAATTTTAGTGAGCCTAAGTCTCAAAATAAAATATAAAAAGAGCTAGAGGTCTATCTAGTGGTACAGTACCCCTGGCTTCAATTCCCAGTACCACTAACACACACACTCTCCCTTTCTCTTCCTCTCTCCCCATGTAGATATGTACACACATGTACACACACACAAACATGTTGGGGTGACAGCTATGTGGTACAGCACTTGCCTACCACAGATGAGTCCCTAGCACCAGAAAAAAATTTGTGTTTTTTGTTTATTGAGAAATTCTTACTATGTAATTTCAAACTGCTCTTGAATTTACTTTGTAGCTCAGGCTGGCCTTGGTCTCACAGCAATCCTCCTAGCCTCAGCCTCCCTGAGCACGCCACTAAACCAAGCTGAAAAAATTATTATTACATCTCACATTCATTAATGACTTAACACATGCCAGGCATTGTAAAACTCACATGTATTTTCTAGTTATGGCAACATTCTTATTTACAGCAATAGTATTAACCATTTCTATAGGCAGCACTTACTATATTCCAGGCATTTCATCATCACAATACATATATTAAGATATTTTAATCTTCATTTTAAAAAGAAACTGAAGGAACACAAATGTTAAGGTGACAAAGCTAATACACAGCATAGCTTGGAATTTATGTTGTAGGGAAAACTCCACAGTCCTGAATTTTTAACAGTATTAACGATGGAGCCTAGGGAAATCCTCTACCAATGAACTACATCTCCAGCCTAGATTTACTGCTTCAACTACTCCCTATAACTATTCTGTAGCTATCATATCTAACATCTGGGAGGCTGAGGCAAGAGGATCTCAAGTTCCAGCTCAGTCTGGGCAACTCAGTAACAGAGAGACCCTGTCTCAAAATTTAAAAAAATAATCGTAACAATTGTTAAAGGGCTAGGAATTTAGCTTTGTGCCCCTGGGTTCAATGGGGGAGTGTAGAATGATAATATTAGAGATGAGAGGAATGAATAGATTCAGTAATTTGGAATAGCACAAGCTCCCGATTACAATGAAAAAGGGAAAGGTTGATGGGGTAGTTGAACAGTAAACGCAGGCTTGGAATGGGTAAGGCCTTGAGTTCAGTTTCTACCACCCACAAAACAAAATACTGAGGAAAGCTAGGTGTCCCAATGAAGACTGAACAAAAAGAACAGTCATTGGCTACGATAAAGACAATAGAAAGAAGCACACTCTTGAGCCAGGTGTGGTGGCGCATGCCTGTGTTCCCAGCACTCAGGAGGTTGAGGCAGGAGAGTTGCTATGACTTCCAACACAGCCTGGGTGAGTGCAAGGCCAATCTGAGTTACAGAACAAGATGCTGTCTCTAAAAAAGAAAGACAGGGCCGGAGATTTAGCTCAGTGGTTCCAGTGCCTGCCTAGCAAGTGCAAGGTCCCTGTTTAGATCCCCAGTAAGCACATACTATACGGGGCGTGGTGATTCACAGCCACCAGCAATCAGTACCACATACCACAGACGCCAGGCTTGGTGGCTCAAGTCTGTATTCCCAGCACTCAGGAGGCAGAGGCAGGAGGATTGCTGAGTTCGAGGCTTGCCTGGGCTACATAGTGAGCTCAGGGCCAGCCTGAACTACAAAGTGAGACCCTGTCTCAAAAAAGAAAGACATTCTTAAAAATTCTTTCCTAGCCAGGTACGGTGGCCCACAGCTATACTCCCAGCACTTACGAGGCTGTAGTAGGAGGACTGCCAAAATTCAAGGCCAAACTGGGCTACAGTAAGGTCAAGACCAACTTGAGACTCACTCTCTCAAAAAAAATCCATCATTTTTCATATCCCAAATATAAAAGACAATCAGTATTTCAAGTCTTTCCCAATAAAAACATTTGTTTACAAAACAGAATTAAGTATTTAAGAACAGAAACACAATCAACCTTTCTGAAGAAAAGCTTCTTTGGTAATTACTGCCTCATCAGATGTGAATGCCTATAATCCCAGCTTATCAGGAAGCTGAAGATGATCACAACTTCAAACAAGTGTGGGCAATTTAGCCAGACCAGAGGAATTTGAACCCGGCTTCTTGCACCACCAACACGTGTCCTGCCTATCAATGAGCTACACCCTCAGCGACATAAACACCAATTTTGCATTCAATTACTGTGGTGGGAGACACAAGACACAAATCCTCTAAAAGGTAGTCCATAAAACCTACACTCAGAACCTATGGTCTGAATTCCAGCTCACTTATAGAAAGATAATAATGGTAGCAACAATACAAAATTCAGGACCCTTTCATAAGCTCAGCTCCTGTGAATTTACCATTACCTTCCTTAGCCCAATTCACCAAACAAACTTGCCCTTTTGTGTTACTGAGTCTCTTTACAGCATCCTCTATGAGATCCAGTGGGCCAAACATTCAGAGAATATATCCGAATCCCTTTTGTTTCTCATCTTCAATTCGTTATCTCCATATTTAAATACCTCTTGGTCTGGGGTGTAGCCCAGTAGAGTGCACACGCCATTGAAGGAGGCCAAGGGTTCGAGCCCCAGCACCATCACCACACAAAAAGGAAAAATGAAATGCCCAGGTGTCCCAAATTGCTCAGATGCCTCTGTCCCTCATATGCAAACACTGCTCATTTCCTAAACAATGGAATACATATGTGAGTACTGCATGTATCCTAAATAAGTTCTACAAAAATTAAAACCCATTTTCTAATTTCAAGAATTCTAAGAACGTTAGCACAAAATAGAAAAAAATGCAGCGTGAACAGAAGCCTAGTAAGGGTTCTCAATTCACGCAGAGGGAATCAATGGGAAAAGGATCTTATATACCTAGTCAAAGACTGATTTTCCGGGAAATTCTAGTTCATTTCACAATTCCTGCTGCTAGCTTATTAGCACTGTCTAGCTTCTTCCTTAAAATGCTTTGTGTGTTTACGAACTGCCTTCGAAGTGAACCGCAAAATTCCCTTCAGGGCAGAAACCTGCACAGACGTACCCATGTGCTCGTACAGCACAGGGACTTACGCACAGCAAGCAGGCAATAAATACTCGTGATTGGCCAACGGAAAAGACGAGATTAAAAATTAAAAAACTAAAACTAACTCATGGTGACAAAGGTGACTACATTACACACCCTTAAGTAATATGCGCATCACGAGGGGAAAAACAGCTCAGTTTCAGAAAACCCAGCCACATTTACTTCGGCCGAGAACGCCTGACGCCACAGCCTGACCGCCGCGCGAAGGGGCAGCGGGAAGAAGGCTTCTCAGAGAATACGACATACGCTCCGCCCGGGAAGGGTGCAGAGTGAGAAGACGTAGCTTCCCTCTCCTGGTACAGCGCAGGTCTTCAGGGGCGACGGTGGCGCGCGTGTGGGCAACCCTCTGCTCTTCCTTCCACTCCCATACCTGCTTGGCCAAGAACCTGCCCAGCTCGCCGCGGCTTTTCTCGTTTTTCGCTGCGATTAACCGCAGCGGCGCGGCAGCTACTTCCAGTGAGAGGTGTTCCATGGCCCCGGAGCTTGCGTCGCCGGCAGCCGCCGTTGCGCTCGGAGACCTCAGGATACACTGACGACACCCCCGGAAAAGTGGCCGCCAAAAGCCGGCCAGCAGCAGCACACGTGCGGATACTTCGGAGCGCAGTGCGTCACCACCGCGCGACAGAGAAGGCGGGCATTGCTGGCCCCGCCCCCACGTCGGCGGAAAGGCTGGGGGAGGGGAACGGAAGCTGGAAGGGCTTGTGGGTGCTGGTTCCTGAGAGATGAGTTCCCTGGGTCACCGTACGTGATGTGAGAAGAGAAAGGTTTCTGCACACAGTGCGAGAAAAAGCAGAGAGAAGGTTCCCACAGGCAGGGGCATGGAGTGACGCCAGTGGACGTGTGACTTCCTCATGCCACTTCCCTCCACCCTACCACAGAAGGGATTGGACGTAGAAAAGAAGATACACTTTGTAGAACTTATTTTTCAAAAAATTCTCTTGTCTCACAAGGCCCTCCGGATACTGTGGGGCACGGCACATAATACTGAAAACAGTTATTCAATGAGTATGGTACATGCTCTAAAGAATACTCGTGCAGGAATGTGGTGGCACAAACCTGCAATGCCAACACTGGGGAGGCTAAAGCAGAAGGAGGATCCTGACAATAAGGCCAGCTTAGGCCACATAGCAAGCCCCTGCTGCAAGACAACCAGCCAACAACAAAACTCGGAAGCCAAAAATATATATTTATACATATAGTAATATGTATCACACTACACACACACACACACACACACACCCACATTAGGGTTGGGAATGTAGCTCAGTTGTGCAGCTCCTGTCTGGCAAATGTGAGATCTTGAATTTGATCCCTAGTACCACAAAAATAGTACAGTAAAAGTGTATTAATATGAAGATTTATGAATAGGCTAAACTAATGATAGAAATTAAACCAATGGTTGCTCTGAGAATACTCACTACAAAGGAGTCTGAGGAAGCTTCCTAAAGAGAATGGAAAATGTTTTATTCATATGGAGCTACATCTCCAACCCACATTTATTTCCCATTTTAAGGCAGTCTCACTATTCTCTAAATTTCCCAGACTGGATTTGAACTTGGAATTCTCCTGCCTCAGTTTCACAGAGTGCTGGAATTACATAAACTCACCACCATGATGAGCTCAATGGAAAAAGTTTAATTTCCAAAGTTTGTGCTATTATGTACTCTTTTTTTTTTTGATACAGGGTCTTGCTTTTGTAATTCAGGCTGGCCCTGGGCTCACTAGGTGGCCCAGGCTAACACCCAGCAGTCTCCTACCTCTGCCTCCCAAATGCTGTGATTACAAGCATGAACCACCATGCCCAGCACTGTGGTGTATGATACTGATTGCTGGGGGGTGTGAGTCACCACGTCTGTGGTGACTATTGTGGTATGTGGTTATCAGGGATTGAACTCAGGACCTTGCACTTTCGAGACAGAGCCCGGAAACACTGAGCTAAATCCCTGGCCTATAGTATGTATTTTTTGTTTTGTTTTGTTTTGGGTTTTCGGTAACAGAGATTGACCTTGGGCCCTTGTGCTTCCAAGGTAGATACAGTACCACTTGAGCTAAATTCCCAGCCCCTGTAGTAGGTACTTTTTGTGTGTGTGTGTGGTTTTTTTTTCTTTTCTTTTCTTTTCTTTTGGTACTGGGGATCAAATTTGGGTGCTTGTGCATCCAAGTTTGGCGTTAGTACCACTTGAGCTAAATCCCCGGCCCGTGTAGCAGATATTTTTAATAAGCATTTGATTCTCCTAGGTATTTATATGACTTGAAAATTAAGGAGCAACATACTTATTACTGTATAAATTATAAAATATCTATTTTGAAATTAATGTGCTACCTACTTATAAACTGTGAGAACAAATATAAATTTAAAATATGAATCTGGAGGACTTGGGGATTTAGCTCATGGTTCTGGCACCTGCCTCACAAATGCAGTCTTGAGTTTGATTCCTAGTACAAAAACAAAAAAAAGCTGGGGTTGGGAAGGTAGCTCAGTGGTATAATAAATGCTTAGCATGCATGAGCCATGAGTTTAAATTTTACTTTAAGAGTTGGAAGAATTTATTAAAAGATAGCTTCTAAGAAGGACAGAAGTGGGAGCAGAAAATAGGTTCTATCCCCAGCTTGATTCTCAAACGGATTTTTGTTTTTCAGTTTTTTGACACAGGATCTTGCTTTATAGTGCAGGCTGACTCTGAACTCACCATATAGCTCATGCCAAGCAAATAGTTAAGAATACATGAGTATAAAAATTTTTGTTTTGTTTTTTGAGACAGGGTCTCGCTTTGTAGTTCAGGCTGGCTCTGAGCTCACTATGTAGCCCAGGCAAGCCAGGAACACAGCAATCCTACTGCCTCTGCCTCCCGAATGCTGGGATTACAGGCATGAGCCACCATGCCTTGCACTGTGGTATGTGGTATTGATTGCTGGTGGGCGTGAGTCTTCACGCCCAGCATTGTATGTGGTTACCAGGATCGAACTCAGGGCTTTGTGCTTCCGAGGCAAGCGCTGGAACCACTGAGCTAAATCTCCAGCCCGAGTAGCAAAAATGTATTGAGACAAAAACAGCTTCTAAGCCAAACAGGGGACCACAAGATGAGTTACTGATTTTTTTTTTTTTTTTTTTTTTTTTTTTTTGCTTTTTGAGACAGGGTCTCGCTTTTGTAGTTCAGGCTGGCCCTGAGCTCACTATGGTGCCCAGGCAAGCCGCCGCGAACTCAGCAATCCTCCTGTCTCTAACTCCCGAGTGCTGGGATTACAGGCATGAGCCACCACGTCAGGCATTGTGGTATGCGGTGTTGATTGCTGGTGGGCGTGTCTCCACGCCCAGCATTGTATGTGGTTACTGGGGATCAAACTCAGGACCTTGCACTTGCGAGGCATATGCTGGAACCACTGAGCTAACCCTCTGGCCCATGAGTTACTGATTTTAATATCAGCATTACTGGGAAGATGAAGTCATTTATTTCACAAATTACCTCTTGAAGTCTTGCTAATATGTGTACTAACACTTATATTCATCTTTGAATTCTATTACCATTTACTTTCTAGGTGTTTTTTCAAAGGTATTTCTAAAGAACATGAAATTAGGGGCCAGGGATTTAATTCAATTCCCAATTCTGAAAACAAACAAAAAAAAACAACAAAAACAAAATCATGAAATTACATTCAACCTTCCACTTACAAAAAATATTTTAGGACAATGTCAGTCTTACAGAATTAATAAAACTGTATTGCAGGGCTGATTGTCTCATTTAGTGGACATCACTGCACAATAAACAAAACACTTTGCTCCTGCCATCTTGAGCCAGTCCCTCACCCAATACCAAGATGTACTCCACTGACATAATTTAAAACACTACAGGGCCAGAGATTTAGGTTAGTGGTTCCAGCACCTGGCTGGCAAATGCAGGGTCCCTGGTTCGATCCCTGGTAACCACATATAACAATACTGGGTGGGGTGACTCATGTCCACCAGCAATCAGTACCACATACCATAGTGCTGGCATTGTGGTTCACGCTTGTAATCTCAGCTCTTGGGAGGCAGAGAGAGGATTGCTCAATTCCAGGCTTACGTGGGCTACATAGTGAGCTCAGGGCCAGCCTGAACTACAAAGCAAGACCCTGTCTAAAAAAAAAAAAAAAAAAATGTAAACACTACATTGATATGTTAGGTAATCACTGTTTTCGTTTTTTTTTTTTTTTTTCCACTTGAGAGTTTCACTCTGTAACCAAGGCTAGACTCAAATTAGTAATCCTCCTGCCTTAGCCTCTGGAGTGCTCAAATTATATGTTCACCACCATTTCCAGTCTGATGGTTAATAGTTTTTCTTTTTTTGGGGGGTTTTGGTAGTGGAGACTGAATCCAGGGACTTCACACTGAGGTACATCCCTATTCCTTTTTATTTTTATTTTTATTTTTATTTTGTCAAGGACTAAGTTGGTAAATTTCCCAGGCTGGGTTTGAACCATACTGAACTCTGATTTTGTTTGTTGTAGTTATTGTTACTTGGTGTTTTTTTGCTGTTGTTGTACTGGGGATTGTTGTTGTACTTTGGTCTTTATGCTTGCAAGATAGGTGCAGTACCACTTGTGCTAAATCCCTGGCCCTGTTATTTTTTATTTTTTTCTTTTGCGGGGGGGGGGACAAGATCTCACTATATAGTTCAGGCTAACTTTGAACTCATGGCGATACTCCTGCCTGAGCCTTCCAAGTGCT
>PVIC010055518.1:0-11210 GCA_004025085.1 Thryonomys swinderianus
ATTTTCTTTACTGTAAATTGCCATCAAATGAGGCCATTGCCAGACATGGTAATCCCAGACCCAGGAGGCAGAGGCAGGAGGATTGTCAAATTTGAGGCCAGCCTGAACTACAACAAACATGTCTCAGAAAAAAAAAAAATGTATGGCATTAATACTAAGTCATCTTCTGGGCTCATTTAATCACACTTCTGTATAGAACTGAAGATTTCTTTAAAAACATTCTCATGTTTATTCAGTGATTGATAGTAAAATATTAATTTCTTACTGGCTGATATGTTGACAGTTGTTATACTACAAGGAATAATGGAATAGGGGAATATTATAGATGAGGGCAGAATGATACAGTCAGAGATAAAGGAGGTTACATGAGAGAAAATCCCAAGTGGGGCAGAGAGTGGGAGTGAGATCTAGCATGCAAGCAGGCTGGCAGAGTAAGAGCACATGACTAGATTCCCTCCAGGGGCACTTACAGAACAGAAACACACTCTGGGATATTTGGGATTACTTATTGCTTCGGATCTGTGGTTCCCACTACTACACCCCAAACTCTGTAACAACAAGGTCTCATCTGTCTTACCACAGTATTCTCAGGGCCAGGAGCACCAGATGTAAGGGAAGTGGGGGATGCTGAGCTAATGATCTTTCAATGTAGGATGGAATGCTCAGAAAAACAAGCTTTGGAGCTGCCGATTACTACTGGGCTTGTTTAAGAGGTAGATTTGAAAACCCCACGGATGGTGGAAAAACCCCACTTGACCTGAACCTCAGGATACTGTCTCCATAAAAGATGGTAAGGACCAGAGACGTGGGCAGCTGTACCTTCTGAAAGCCCTAGATAAACCACCTTTATTTTCTTCCCGTGTTTGGTGGCACATGGAAAGAAAGTGGGCCAGTGTGCCTTTCCACAGCCATCACTGCACACCCTCTGCATTTCCCTAAGATGAAAGACCCTTTCATGGCGGGGCCATCCTTCACATGGTGCCCTCACTACACTGGGGCCTCCTGGCGATGTTGGGTCTTCTGGTGCCGGTTGAGGATGGACCTCTGATTGAAGCTGCGCCCACAGGCCATGCAGTGGTAAGGCTTCTCTCCCGTGTGAATCCTCTGGTGACGAACTAGCCGCTCCCCCTTGCTGAAGCACTTCCCGCACACTTGGCACCCATATGGCTTCTCACCAGTGTGGGCACGTCGGTGCACGGCCAGGTTGGCATTCCTGCTGAAGCTCTTGCCACACTCACATATATAAGGCTTCTCGCCAGTGTGTGTCCTCCGATGTACCTGCAGGTGCTGCCTGCGGCTAAAGCTCTTCCAGCAGTCCCCACACTTGTAGGGCTTCTCCCCAGTGTGGCTCCTCTGGTGGACTTCCAGGTGGTGTCTCTGGCTAAAGGTCTTCCAGCACTCATTGCACACAAAGGGCCTCTTTCCCAGGTGAGTCCTCTGATGCTTCATGAGGTACTCCCTCAGGGTGAAGCCCTTTCCACACTCCATGCAACCATAAGACTTCTCCTCCTCATGTGTTCGCTGGTGTCTGACAAGATTGGAGCTCCGGCTGAAGCCTTTGCCACATTCGGGGCACTGGAAAGGCTTCCAAAAGGAACTGTGGGTTTTGAGGTCATCAGGCGGGGGGATGTTGTGCTGGGAAGCAGGAGGCACTAGCAGGCCAACCCCAGATCCCCTGGGCTCCTGTTCACAGGCTTGTCCTAGTCCAACACCTTGGACAGCTGTTTCTCCAAACCTCTCTGAAGTAAGGCCAGCAAACACTTCTTTGAGATCTTCCTGCTGTGATTTTGCCACCTTTTCCTTATTCCCAATAACTACAGGAGAAAAGAGATCAAGACTGACTCTATGGTGATTAACAAAGAAATTTACACATTTGAACTTTGCTTCCACGCATATCCCATTCCTTTTTTACCCTTGACCAACAACTTCAACACCTCTCCTTGACCTTCTGTTACTTCTTCCCCATCTTTTTTTTTGCTTTTTTTTGAGACAGGGTCTCGCTTTGTAGTTCAGGCTGGCCCTGAGCTCACTATGGTGCCCAGGCAAGCCACCGCGAACTCAGCAATCCTCCTGCCTCTGCCTCCCGAGTGCTGGGATGACAGGCGTGAGCCACCATGTCCGGCATCCCATCTTTGCCCTTTTACAAAAGAGACTGCCAAATTGTAATGCTCTCCCACTTAACTTTCTATAATTCAGATATTTATTCCCTTCAAAAATCTAAGTCATTGGTTTTCTGGTTATTCTCCTCCCTGGCCTTTTCTGCACTGATATCCTCAGCTGATACTTGATTTATTCTTCACTTACTCACATATGATGTTGCTGTAAACCCTGGTTTACATTCATCCATGTGTTCGGCCTTTCCCTGATGATTATAAAACCACCTACTTACAGGACAGTGTGCACTTCTCCGAGTCCCCAACACTTCCTCAGCTCCCCATCCCTGCACATACTGCTCCTGCCAAACTAGGGATGGTTCAATCTGGAGTCTGGACGGGAACAGCAGCAGGGAAATGCCTACTAAGTGCTGAGTGAATAAACCCAGTCTGACCCCCAATTTGAGCTGCAGACCACCTCTACGCTGTCTGGCACTGAGTGTCCCAACTTGACTTTTCCATCCTCATTCTGATTCCTGTTATACTCTAAATTAACAGAATAGTTGCTCACAGGGAAGAAGGGAAAGAGGAGGAGGAAACAAAGGAAAAAAGGTGCTGAGGAACCGATGAAGCCAAGAGAAAACAAAAAAAAGAAATGACAAGTGGTGCTTAAAGGAAGAGGGAGATCTTTCAGCTAAGACTTTTAGAAGACAAAAAGAAACGGACATTACAGGTTCTCTGGTTGATACAATATGAAGTACACAGTTGTCACCTCTGATTTATTCTTTGTTTCACTAACATTTCACAAGACAGTGAAGAGGTATAAAACAAATATAAAGTTCAAAGAACTTTCATAATAAGCACAACCATCTAAACAGCTTCTAGCTCAAGAAACAGAACAGTACAGGACCCACATGGAAAGCCTCTCTGTCCCCTCTACCACGACACTTGCCCCAAGGATACACTACCTAGACCTTTCCCTTCCTGGTCTGAAACTTTATATAACCAATTTACACTTTGTTTCTGCTGCTCCTGTGCATCATTGTGAACTTTGCCTAGAGGATGGTGTAGCTCTAGTTTCTTCTCTTCACTGGTGTATCTATAGTATTCCAACAACTTCAACACGCTTCTATTTATCTTAAACTATTTATTAGTTTGACCAGTTCTGAAGTATTATGAATAGTAAAATTAAAATGAAGTGCAATGTGTGAAACTAGATGTGTGAATATGAAACACTTATTCTCTTAGGTAAAATTATGATATTACTAAATACATGCCAAAGTACTTAGGAGTGAAAGGCCAAGACATGCCCAATTTCTAAATCATTCTGAAAACACACACATTTTACAGATAAATATGGCAAATGTTAACAGCTGTTGAAAAAGATAAGAGCAGATGTATACTAGTCTTAGCTTTTCTGTACATTTGTACATTTTTGCAATAAATGTTCAAAATGGAAAGCACAGGGAAAATAAGTAAATGAGATACCTAGGCACAAATGAAGGCACTCAGATAAAGACACATTAGTGAAAGAGAACAGACAGTAGTGAGAGGTTCAACTTTAAATATTAAGTTGGCTACTCCACTGCTGTATGACTATGGCAGAATAAATTGACATCTCAGTCTTTATCTTCAAAATGGACTGTACACTTTGGGAAATTGCTACACCTACAGCAGGTATGACTCAGCTGTACCTAATTTCCAGCTTATAAAAACTCTCCATTTGGGGCCAGAGATTTAGCTCAGTGGTGCCTGCCTAGCAAGTACAAAGTCCCTGATTCTATACCGGTAAACACATACAACAATACCTGGTGTGGTGGCTCACACCCACCAGCAATTAGTACCACACACCACAAATTCCGGGCTTGGTGGCTCAGGAGGCAGAGGCAGGAGGATTGCTGAGTTCATGAACTACAGCTCACTACATAGTGAGCTCAGGGCCAGCCTGAACTACAAAGCGAGACCCTGTCTCAAAAACAAAAAAACAAACAAACAAAAAAAAACTCTACCTTTGGATCTCAAACTCAACAAGCCCAATTCTCCCCTCCCCCTTGAGAAAATATTCCTTTTTGAAGGACACCACCACTTTGCCAGGCTACTAGCTAGAATCTCAGACTCCTCCTTGACTCTTCTCTTTCCTCTCCTACAGCCAATCTATAACCAATCTTTGGAAACATTCTGTTAATACTTTTGATCTAAAATGTCCCCTAAAAGGTTCAGGTATCCAAAGGTGGCGCTTCCAGAAGGTGACAGTGTCACAGAGGCACTGTATTCAATGGTGGATCAATCCATTCATTCATTCAGAGTTGAATGTCGTATTAAGAGGTATAGCCTGGTTGGAGGAGATGGGTCACTGGAGACATGACCTGGTAGGGTTCATTTCCCTCCTGGACCACTTCCTTCTCGCTTCCTAGTCACCATGACATAAGCTTTCCTTATCATGACCCTTCCATCTTGGAGCCAAGCCACTATGGACTGAATTCTTGGGCCGGGACGTTAGCTCCATGGTTCTGGCAACTGCCTGGCAAGCGCAAGGTCCCAAGTTCAATCCCATGTATAGCATATCACAGTGCCAGGTGTGGTGGCTCATGCCTGTAATCCCTACCCTCAGAAAGCAGAAGCAGGAGGATGGCTGAGTTCGAGGCTTGCCTGGGCAACAAAGTGAACTCAGGGCCAGCCTGAACTACAAAGCAAGGCTCCGTCTCAAAAAATAAAAATAAAAATAAAAAATAAAACTGACATACAGATTTAATGCTGTCCCAATCAAAATACCAACAACATCTCCCACAGAACTAGAGAGAACAATCCTAAAATTCAAATGGAACCAGAAGAGATCCTGAAGAGCAAAGTAGGAAGCATCACAATTCCAGGGTTTTAAGTTATATTACAAAGCTACAGTGATTTTTTTAAAAGTTTTTTTTTTTTTTTTTTTTTTTAAATAGGACAGTACTGGCACAAAACAGACACTGGATCAACGCAACAGAACAAAAAAAGCAGAAAAAAAACCCACACACACTCAGCTATGTAATTTTTTAAAAGGGAGTCAACAACATACACTGGAGGAAAGATACACTTTAATAAATAGTACAGGGAAACTGAACCCCAATACCCACATGAACACAGACTCTAGACCTACATATCTCACCATTACTAAACTAAAATCAAAATGGATCAAAAATCTAAATGTTAAAAACAGAAACAATCTGCTGGAAGATAAAATAGGGGAAACTCTTGACATCATAGTGTAACAGATGTACCTTGAGACTGTAATGTTAAGTGAGATAAATTAGCACAAAGCTTCATTTTCAGATGGTTTCTCCTAGTCTATGTATTAATCCAGACTTCTACTGCGCCGGACCTGGGTGCATTGAGTGCTCAATACACATCTACTGAAGGACATGATCAGGTGCTGCTCCTCTTTTCCTACTTTGCACTTGCTCTCAAATGTTCCTAATGCTTGGCTTATCTACAACCACAATATCTGCCTTGTGTTTCCTGCTCCCTCAACTGCCTCCTCTCTTGAAAAGTGAGTGAACCAAAACCAGCTCCAGCTAGCCCATGCCCTCTCCCCACCTGCCCTGAAATCCCCATCTGTCAGAAGCACCTCTTAAGAAAAAGCCTCTTAACTGTAGCTTTTGGAACTCCTCAGTTTTTCACCTGTCAGATGGAGACAATCTTACCTGGAGAGAGCCCACAGTCCTGCGGTTCCACATATTCCCCAAAGCAGTCAATCTGGGCTGGTTTCCACTCCTCCTCAGGGAAGGCCAGGGCTGTGTCTTTATAGGGCACCAACCCCTGAAACAATACTGTGGTTTTTAAGGGTCCCTAAAGGGCACTCTAACAGCAGCAGTGAGTACAGAGAACAACAGAGAATTGAGTGGAGCAATAAGGTAGAAGGAACCTGCCAGTTTGTATTTTAAGAGGACAAGGTCTCTCTATGTAGTTCAGGCTGGCCTTGAACTCACTATGCAGTCCTGGCTGAAAACCTTTCTGCCTCGGCCTCCTGAGTGCCAGGATTACAGGTATGTGCCACCATACTCTGCTTAAGGGAAAGCAATGCATTTGTCTTAAGTCTCTGCTGCTGCAGCATTGCTTGCTCCAACAACCTATGTCTATGTCCTCTCAGTCACCTGCACTCACCCCTCAAGCTACAGAGACTGGGAAATGCCATGTGTCCCTCAAGCGTCATCTTTTTTTGTTTTTTGTTTTTGAGACAGGGTCTCGCTTTGTAGTTCAGGCTGGCTCTGAGCTCACTATGTAGTCCAGGCAAGCCTCGAACTCAGCAATCCTCCTGCCTCTGCCTCCCAAGTGCTGGGATTACAGGCGTGAGCCACCACGTCCGGCACTGTGGTATGTGGTATTGATTGCTGGTCGGCGTGAGTCTCTACGCCCCGCATTGTATGTGGTTACCAGGGATCGAACCCAGGACCTTGCGCTTGCGAGGCAGGCACCAGAACCACTGAGCGAACCCTCTGGCCCCAAGTGTCATCTTAAAGAACACCACCACATTAGAGGGAACACAATCTCATACTACATCATGAAGAGCCACTCCAGTAAAAGAGGAGGATCTGACAAAATGAAAAGACGTGGACATCATTCTTCATTCTCTGTAAACTGTGTTCTTGGAAAACAAGAAAAGGAAACGGAGTGAGCATCAAGTCTTGCTCAACGATGGCTTTTCCTCCGTCAGGCTTACCTTCTGTTTTCTACCAACTAATGTCTTTTCTTCCTCAAGCTCTTCAAGAACCCCCTTCAGACAGGTCCCCCCCTGGGAACCCACCTCCCTGGCAGCATTCTGCCCCCTGTAAGAGGTTTAAACTGGCAGAGTGCCTGTATGTTGTTACCCCCAGGTGAGGGAGGTTTGCAAACATTACAAGGCCTCATCTTCTGAGGTGGCAAATGTGGGCCCAAAAATCCTACAGCACCCTAGAAGTCCCACCCTGAGCTGGCTACTTCTCTGTGGCATCCCAGCAGAATAGCAACAGAAGTAGCCATTTCTAGGGCAACCACCACAGAGAGCCAAAATGCCTGTGGAAACTCTCACTGTGTGGAAACTCTCATTGTCATTCTCTGCATAATAATAAGGAGAAACCACGGTGTCAATCTGTGACAAGGGTCCAGGCATAAGAAGGCTAGCTATAGATTAGTAAGATGATAGAGAAGTGGAGAACACAACACAGCTATGCCATGAGCTAGCAAGGCAGTGACTCAACTCCATTGTGTTCTTTTCATTCTGTTGTGCAGGGAAGCCTTGTAGAGGGCATATCTCGATCAAAACATCTGCCCTTCAAGAGGGCAAAGTCACCGCTCACCTGTGATCCCGCTGTAACAAATCCAGCTGCCACCTCTTGGTCTTTGATGCCCACTGGGGCAAGGCTGGGACCCACCTGAAGAATCATCGGCAGTGCTGAGAAAAGACAAAAAGCAGAGGAAGGATCAACACTGTGGTCCTTCTCCCTGCTCAAAGGCATCCCCCACCCAACACACAACCTCAGGAATCTACAAACTTTAGAATTACTTTGGAGCCACACAGACCCACACAGAGCAGTCTACATGTCCCTTGCCCTATTCTAGACTGGGAAAACTCTCCCAGCCCCATCCCTTCAGGGCTACTCATGTTCCCTGGTCCTACTTTGAGGAGATTCAGTAACAGAACCCCCGGAATACAAAATGACACTCCCACATTCCTTTGAGACACGTGGTTTTGCACTGAGTAAATATGCCCACGTGTCAACTGCGTACTTCCTGCATGGCTCCTGGTGGTTTCTAGAAGGGATGTGTAGATAAGGAGAAGAAAGGTCAAGGGAACATGATTCTTCAGCCAGCCCCGCTAGAAATCAGTTAAGGTACAGAAAATTTCATCAGTGTTCTACTGAGGTCCTTCCTGAAGTAGCCAGGAAAATTCAGAAATACACCTTGCAGGAAACAGTTTATCCATCACTGGATTTCTGCAGCAAATGAGTGGAGGTGGCTGCAGAGCACAGTGCTCAGTGTCTTCCACATCTTACCTTGCTCCTGGAAGGCCTGCATCCCACCTCCAGGGGCCTGACTCAGCTGCTCCTCAGGGCTCTGGTCTGGGCCTTGAACTCCTTCCTCAGGGGGCATCCCCCACTCAGGTTTGACTTCCACTGGCCCCAGGTGGACACCTGGCTCCCAGATGCCTCTGCCAGTGATTGTTTCCTGCTGTTCTCCCTGTGCATTGTGTGGCACCTAAAAACAGTTCCCAGTGCCAATTAGAATGAGGGTTGGTCAAGGCTATTATGAAGGGAACTGCATTAAAACCTAGAAAGAGAACTAAGAAAAGCACAATTCTGGCTTCAGGGAAGATGAAAGAAAAGTCAGATGCGCTCTTCTCAAGGATATCAGTGAGAAGGTGAAACAGGCAGAGGCTTTCTTGGAGGCCCTGAGCAACCTGTACCTGTGCATGCCATTTAACAAGGGTCCCTTTGCCTGCCTTGACACTAATCAATATACCATCACAGAGCCCAAATATTGTCCTGCTAAGCACTTTAGCAATATGTAGTCACTAGGAGAAAACAAACTTCCCAGCTGCAGAAGTTTAGAATTTAAAACTGCAAAGCCCATACTTTGCAATGAAATTAGACAATGAGGAACAAGTGCTCTATACAAAGCAAGGACAACCAGGAGAACTCCCATGCCTAAATGCAATCAAAAAATCGAGGCCCTTTCTTGTCTGCTGTTAGGCTCCTCAAGTGGGCAAAAAAAAATTTCTCTTAGGTCTCCAGAGACAAGAAATGAGGGAAAATGGCAGTGCGGGAGACCAGACTAGAGAATGATGGGACTTGGCTTCTTTCCCCAGTCTCAGTCAGGTGACTGGAAACACAGCAAGTCACGAGGTAGCATCTATGCTGTGGTCAGCTGGTGTCATCAGAATAGCACACATAATCACCGTGGGAGCTCTATGAGTCAGTGCCAGACGGGCAAAAAGCACAGCCACAGACAACTCACAGGAAGAGTATTCACCAGGTGGGGCTCTCTGCATTTCCACAGGCAGCTCCCCCAAAGTGGACTAGTTTCTACAGAGGACCCTGAAAACAATCACAACTGCGTTCTTTAGATGCAACTCAGTAGGGAAAGAGGACCAGGCCTCTGCCCTGGTGCCCAAAGGTTTCAGACCCTTCTGCACAGTAGCATCTTCCGCAGGAAGAGCTCTTCTTGCTAAAAACCCCACTGCTCTCAAGGAACCTGAGAACAGAAGTAAGAGGTTCTACACCTCTTCTATTCCCACTGCTTCTTCACCCCTCCTCATTCTTTAACTCCCATACCATCAGCACAAGACCCAGATACCCTCTTCTCACCCACCGCCTTGGCGTCCAGCATGCTGTCAGTCAAATCCTCCACCATAGCCACCAGGGCCTTGCCGCTCTCCAGGCTGTGCTCTCGGACCCAGGCATAGAATTCCTGGGGCAGGATAGTCAGAAACTGCTCCAGCACCAGCAGCTCCAATATCTGCTCCTTGGTGTGCAGCTCAGGCCGCAGCCACTGGCGACAGAGCTCTTGGAGCTCCCTAAGGGCTTCCTGGGGACCTGCTGCTTCCTGGTAACGGAACTGTCGAAACCTCAGACGGAAAGTCTCAGGACTAGAATCTTCCCATCCCCTGCCCCACAGCAACTCTTTCTCCAGTTTCACCACAGGAACGCCCATTTGATGCTGAAAATCTTCCGCCATCCCTGGGTGCTCTTTAAGCATCTTCACACTCCCTCCTAGAGACTGAGGATGACAGCACAAATGAGCCTTTTGAGAACATGAAACACACACTCCATCCCAGTCCTGTGGAAAACATGGCAATACCCGGCTATGAGGTATTTGTTCAAAAAGGCTTAACATATTTCCTGATGGTCATGCCAATTAAACACAGTATTTATTAAACACCTATTATGTATAGAAAATATTTAAGATTTGTCACCCACAAATAGCTTAGGATCTCACTGAGGTGATAACTCAACAACAGGTATTAGTATAAAGTGGATTATAATTAGGTTAGTACCAGGGCCCATTCTTTCAACACTAAAGGAAACATACATTCAACATACACAGACAAATAGTAATACACTGCATAACAGACAACATATATGACAGTGGGTCCATAAGGTTACAGCTGAGCTGGAAAATTCCTATTGTCTAGTATCATGGTTCATTTGATAATAATATACAATTATGTACTGGCATAATATTTACTACTTTATGCTTTTAATCATTATTAGAGTGTACTCCTACTTATTAAAAATTTGAATGTAAAGCAGTGTACTCTGCTTTGCTAGTAGCAACCTCATACAGTATTACACTTACTGATTGTATCACAAGGCCATGTTAATTAACCTAGACTACTTAGGTTTGGGTAAGTGTGCTCTATGGTGTCTACATAACAAGGCATTTCTCAGAATACGTCCCTATCATTAAGCAAGACCTCTTGAAATTCATACTAATGCAGCCAAGAGAAAAAGGAAACGAGCCAGTATATAAAAATTGCAAGCAGAGATAAGTTCTAGAAGGAAATAACTAGGGTGGTCTGTGAGTGAGGCCAATGGACTTGGATAAGGCTTTTCTGAAGACATGACATTTAGGCTAAGAATTAAAGGATGTACTCCAGCCAAAAGCCTTGAGTTTAGAAATCACTTTGCATATTAGCGGCTTGGATGGGACAATGTGCTCAGCCTAAAGACAATGGAGCCAAGATCAGCCTCCCAAAATACATATATATACACACATATGATGCATATCGTATATACATTATATATCATATATACATATATCATAGAGAGGGAGGGAGGGAGAGAGAGAAAGAGAGAGAAGGACAGAGAGAGAGGGAGAGAGAATGAAACAAGAAGTTTAAAAGAGGGGGCTGGAGGGTTAGCTCAGTGGTTCCGGTGCCTGCTTCGCAAGCGCAAGGTCCTGGGTTCGCTCTCTGGTAACCACATACAACATTGGGCGTGGAGACTCACGTCCACCAACAATCAATACCGCATACCACAGTGCCGGGCGTGGTGGCTCACGCCTGTAATCCCAGCACTCAGGAGGCAGAGACAGGACTGCTGAGTTCGAAGCTTGCCTAGGCTACATAGTGAGCTCAGAGCCAGCCTGAACTACAAAGCGAGA
>PVIC010055519.1:0-11208 GCA_004025085.1 Thryonomys swinderianus
TAAAATGTAAGAATCATTCAGATTTCGGTGACTAGAGAAAACTCCTCTGCTTTAGTGTCTCTGAAAGAAAAAGTGAACGACGTACTTCATGCAAGGGAATGTGACAAGCTACCTTCTCCCTGTCAGTCACACCCAAATCCACATGTCAACAAATGGTGGGCGGCTGTGCACTGATGAGACTTCCTGGCTGGGTGGTTTTCCTCTTTTACACGTGACAGAGATCTGATAACCAGTCGCTGAGTCCTAAGAGAATCATTCAGAGTCAATCGATAAACCTTACATTGCCTGCCCACTCCACGTATTTGCCTATTTCAATGCTCCTTCTTCCAGACTTTTTACTGACCCTTCTCTGCCCCACACAGCTCCTCTTTTTTGACCCAGTAAAGTACTTTGACCTCTCCATGGCATCTACCATATCATACTTCAGCTACGGTCATGGGAAAACTTGTCCTGTCCCCTGCTAGATTAGGAGCATCTTGAGGGCTGAGGTTAAGTCTTATTAATCATTTTCTAAAAATTTCCTGCAAGGTGCTAAATGAATACTTTTGGGATTTCATTTGAATTTGTATGACAAGAAGGTGATGTGGTTTCTTAATCTAAGGAGATTTTTTAAAAAAAAAGATTTTTGAGAATATATTATATGAAAGCATAGAATAACTTTAGCCAAGAATGTTGGAGTGCAGAGGAGTAGCCGACAACAAAGCTCTTGGTATGATTTGTGAGATGGAAAAAATACCCCTACTCTAAATGCAGTGGTTTGCTGAATATTTTGACATTATTTTCTTATTTCAGATAAACCATACATACATTAAATTTATAACTGAAATTAATCAAATTAGAATGCTTTCAGTGTCTTCTAAGCACACTGAACAATGCTAGATGCCATGAGAGTTATGAGTTTTATCATACTGGCTGCTATCCTCGGGACTTGGAAGAGGAACGAGATCAATACCCTTGAAAGAAGCAGGGGGTGCAGGGGTAGTTAGGCAAGTACTTGGTTTGAGGTTTGAGAGTTGAAGTAGAATTTGGGTGAGAGAGGAGAAAACAAAGAAGACTGGAACAGAGATGCATAGGGGAAGAGGCAGAATAAGAAAACCATGGTTGAAGGAAGAGGTGATTCTTGGAAGTAAAGGGAGAGATGTAGAAATAGTAAGAGGTGAGCTCTGACTGGCCCGTGGGAGGTTTTTGGTAAGAGTGTGGTTTTATGTGTCTGTCTGAGAAACAAAGGATGTAAGGCTTTGAATCTCTGTTGAGTTTGGATTTTAATAAGCACCGCAAAGCCACCGGAAGCTTTTGAGCAAGAAAATAGCACGATGACAGGTATTGGGTGGTGGTGGTGTGGTCAACGGCTATAGCTGGAAAGAGTAAAGCTGCAGGAACTGAGGGCTTCTAGGGGACGAGTCTCGAGAACTGGGGAGTCTGGGCGTCGGGACCAAGCGGTGGTCACGGGAATGCATGGAAGGGACAGGGAAGAGTCAGGACGTCTCGGGACTGGTGCGGCTCTTTGACAGGGACTGCCAACGTGGGGCGGAAGGTGGTGGGTGGGCAGCCACCGACAGGATGGACCTCATGGGGTTTGTGAGGAACCCAGGCAAAGCTGCGGGGCTTCACTCCCATCTCTCTCTTCTCTCTTGGGCCAAAAGATTCGGCTTCCAGGGTTGAAGAATCGATCATTCTCTGTACACAGCTTCTCCACTGTCTTTTCTATTCCTACTGCTTTTCCTTGATCACTAACCCTTTCTTCTCTTTCAGTACCTTCACCTTTCCCAGATCAACCATGGCCATTATGCCCACACTCCACTGAGTAACTCCAGTGCTCAATATCTACTCCTCACACTTCTAACAGAGGGCATCTGCTTGACATTTTGCTTACATCTGTCACTTTGTAACAGCAGTGTGCCTGGGCCTGGCACAAATGCTGATTCCTGGTCCAGAGTCCCATGGTCATATGATGCTGTAATGCGTCACACCAGAATCTAATAAATAGAGCCACAGTGCTACAGATAGGACCCCAGCAAAGGCTGCCAGTGAGGAGGCATAAACAGGATGACAAGCTCAGAGATGACTAAAGGTTTATGTTAGTGGATAACTGGAATAAGAGGAGTAGCAGTGACAGGAGAAGACGTGTAGCAGGGAAGCTGGGTGGAGATAAGGAAAGGATATACTGAATTAGTACCAAGTTACATTTTACTAACTCATTTTGAAAATATTTACTGACTAGCCCAAGGACTGTGATAGGTGGAATCCATAGAGTTAAAAACACTGATGATGACAACTGAATCTAGAGTAAAGTAATAGCGATGCCTCCTATTTATGAAGCTCCCTCTGCATTCAATGTGCTTTTGATAATACTCATCTGAAAAGGGAGCTTTTGTCAATTTCCTTTTGCAGTGGGGAGGCTGAGGCTAGCGAGATCCACATGTGGTGCTGTAAGGCCGTATGACATGAGGGGCTCCAGAGAGAGATCAGGGCTGCAGAGGGCTACGGGAGTTGATCTTCAGAAAGCTGAGAGCCACAGTCCGAAGAAAGGATTAGCTCTATGAAAGCAGAAACATAGCAGGACCATTCTTTGGCAGAAACCAGTGTTTAAGAGGCAGAAAGGAAAGGAGAAGGAAACCCAAATAGAGACAGGAGAGCAGTAAAAACTTTGCTGGAAATGAAGATAGTGTGGGGGTCACCAGTGAGGGGAGTTCTGAGGAGGAAACAGCAGCTGATGGCGGTAAACGTCAGAAAGATTCAGGAGTCTGAGGATAGAGGAGAAAGGTCCTCTGCCCTCCTGGATTGATGAGAGATCAGTGGCTGTCATTACAGGTGCTATAGAAGGAGTAGTCTCTCGTCTTTCAGGGGCTCCCCAAGTGTGGTCCCTGGGCCAGCTGGAAACTATTAGACGTGCAGGCTCTTCTTCTAGACATGGCCACTCATGATGGTAACGTAGCACCGGCAGTATCCTTGATGACGCCGCATTGTTCTTCACTGGAAAAAGTTAAATGATGAACATGATGCACATCTTATGATAAAAGAAGTATCACATGCAAAAATTACTTCGAGTTCCATGTGAAGACTGGAGGAGGGGCAGAAGCAAGAAGACCAGTGGGGGGCACATTGGAGCCCTTGCTCGGGGTGGCGGTGCCTTGGGCTGGGGCGGTGCTAGCAGGGAGGGCCAGGGATTGGACTGAAGTCCTGTTTTAGAGGCGCATTGCTGACTGATACTTGATTCGCGAAGGAGATGAGGAAGGTGGGTCTGGGGTGATGTCCTGATATTTTAGAGGGAATTAGCTGAAGTACTGTGAGGGGGAAGGAGCTTTAGACTCACTTAATGCCACCTAAGGGGAAGATGGAACTTCAAGGAGACAGGTCAGGCTCAGTCCATAGGGGCATGTCTACATACATAAATAAACCCTCTCTAGTCGAGCTACTCTGAGCATGGGCAGGGCCGTGTACGTGCCAGAGCTGAGTTCTCCATTCGTGAGGCTGCCACACGGAAGTCCCTGAGGACGCAGGGGTCTCCAGGTTTTAACACCTCTCGGGTTCCCTCACCCAAATCTTAAACAACTTGGAAGTGGCTTCTGCTGCAGATGGACACAGGTTTCAGACTACAGGAACATTGTGAGGAAATGAGATGGTTCCCGGAGACCTTGCATTTGAGATTACTGCCAAGAGTCTAGCCAGGAAGCTCAGTAGGGCCGCAGAGGTTGCTTGTTCTCCTTTTCTTCCTCCTCCCTCCTTCTTTTCTCTGTTCCTCCTCCTTCCAGTCCTTCTCTGTTCCTCCCTCCATCCTCTGCTGAGCTGGAGGAACTCCCCCCCCCGTGTGTCCTCTGAGAGGCCCCCGGGAGCGAGGTGCACGAGGCTGGCTGATCCCTTAAGGTTAGAACTGGAACCCGAGGAACACTCCGTCCCTGGCAGCCGGGTCCCAGCTCTGGGTTCCTGCAGCCACCGCGGCGACTCCCTGACAGATCATCACAGACAGCCTCCTTGGCTCAAATCGCTTCCTGCTGTGCACCCATAACACGCAGATTGGAGGTAACTTTACTCCAGAGAACCAATTAGCACAGACCCAGGCTGCGTAATTACAGTTTGATAAGATACCAACAGCCGATATCCAGGGCAGATAAAGCACCAGGAAGCCATTTCTCGGCAGGACTTGGGGGACAGAAATGTTCTGAAATGGTCCGCTCTCCTTCTGCTTGTCTCTGCTCTCTTGGACTGCCCCTCCCCCCTCTTCCCAACTTTAGACTGGCTCCGGAGAGAAACAGGGTGGAAGCAAGGGGAGAGAAGTCACCTGGAAAGGTGGGGTGAGCCAAGGCTCCTCTCCCTCGCCCACGCCTACCGCTTTCCTATCAGCGCCCACAGGCTGCTGCTGTCCAGAGCGGGTAGATAGGCCAGGCCAGCTCAGCGGCAGAGCGCGAGGGCTCCAGCCCGGCGGACAGCGGAGCAAGGGGCCGCACACTGCATCTGATAGACAGGCGGATGGGTGGAGTCGGCCGGCCCAGGGCGGCCTCGGCGGGTCTCCTTCACGGCCCCTGGCCCGCTCTGCTGTCTCTAACGCCTTCTCCGTCATTGCCTCCGGACTTGGGTAAAAATCTACTGGAGAGGGTGAAGCGGTTCTTCCTCCTCTCGCTCAGAGCCACCGAGCTGAACCTCCTCAGCCTCCCCATAGACCTCAGGACTCGCCCTGGTCCACTCTACTTACTCCTCACACTGAAGAGGTCTTTTTGTGAGGTCACCTGACTGCTCCACTAGTCTGTGAACTGCACGAGGACCGGTTGTCCTGTTCTTTACAATAGATACTTTTTGAATGGACGAATTCATTCAACCTGGAATATATTCAGCATTCAATAAGCCACACCCATGTCAGATGAATTAATGAAAGGTTGTGTGTGTTTAGGGTGTTCATTTTCCAATAAACGCACATTCATTCTGTCAACTGTACTGCTTGAGCCACTTTACCAAAACTTCCTAATATTTTGAGTCACCAGCTTCTTTTTGGATTAAAAAGATATTGAGAGTTGGGCGTGGTGGCTCACGCCTGTCATCCCAGCACTCAGGAGGCAGAGGCAGGAGGATTGCTGAGTTCGAGGCTGCCTGGGCTACATAGTAACTCCAGGGCCAGGCTGAACTACAAAGTGAGACCTTGTCTCAAAAAAGAAAAAAAAATATTGAGAGAGCTTATAATAATGACACAGTACAATAATAAAAATACAGATAAGTGATTGAATTAAAGTAGTGAAGAAGTAGGAAGAGGAGAAACACAAAAAATAGCTGAAACACAGAAATTCGTGCCTCAGAGCCTGAGCCTCACAGCAACGAAAGACAAAGAGGAAAGAACCAGTAACACATTTTGCATTGTCCATTAGTGAAAATTATACCCAATTCCCTGGAGAAATTGAAGCTAACAGAAATTTTCCATGTGAGCCTTCAAAATGGATACAGCGATCTAACAGGCAATTTTTAAAGTACTATTCTAACATTAAATGCAATTGCTAGACTCATGTGGGTTTTCCTTCAAGCATCGCTTGGTGCAAACTTAAAACAGTACGCCTAAACGCAAGTCAGTAAATCTGCTTCCAAGAGGAGGGAAGACCATCTGGTGTCAGCGCACAGCTCTGATTGTCTGGCTTGAGCTGGGGATAAAACCTCGTACACCTAGAGGAGTGGATGTGCTGCACGTCCTTCGGGTAATCCTTCGTGAATATTATTTCTTGTGCCGGGCTTTTCGTGGCAGCCAGCAGCAGACAACTGGAGCCTGTGTTACTTACCGTAATCGTGGAATGTTGCCAACACGGGAGAGCTCCACGTCGCTGTAAATCAACCAAGGGGCGGGAGGATTGGCGTCCTCCTAGGAGGTTCGGCAGCCTAAGAAGGGCTGTTGCGTGAGCACATTGCCTGCCATTAGCCCACCGTGCACAAAGGGACCGCCCACATAAATAGGAAGAGAAGTTGAGGGCTCGTCTCCCCATTCCCATGTTCCAGGTATATGCGATACTAGGAAGATTCCTGTGGAGAATCGGTGTTGGTTTCGGGAGGATCTGAAAGGGAGAGAACTGTAAGAGAATCCCAGAGCCAGACATTAAATATGCCAAAAAGGATGAGAGTATCAGCCAGTGCTGGGCTGCACAGCTCGTTCCCATTTCATGCAGTCTCTTGATGTGTTCAGAGATACAGAGCAGGAGGCAGGCTGAGCCTGGCTTCTCAGCAGCCCCCTTTCGAGGGTGAGACACTTAGGGGCACGGTGTGGCACCTGAATTCACATGGCATAATCAGTCAGCGCTGAAGATAGATTTTCTGGACTCACATCCTGTGTTCTTTGCAGTCCCCACTTAAAATACTAATGTATTAGATACTACCCGTTTATGTAGTAAAATGATTACTTACAAAAACGAGAGGCAATATTTATCTTTAGATCAAGGAGAATTTCCAACAATAAAATGATTTGAGGATATTCTTGCCAGGGAGAATCATGACTCATAAGAAAAGGCCAGCGAGAGAGACTCTGGAAGTTTCTTACTTAGAATCTTTATTTTTTTTTCCCAGACAGGGTCTTGCTATGCATTTCTGGCTGGCCTTGAACTCACAGCAGTCCTCCTGCCTCAGCTTCCTGAGTTCTGGGATTATAGGAGTGAGCCACTATGCCCAGATATCTTACTTACAGTCTTGAGAAATGTGAGTGCTCTTCCTGGTGTGGGAGAAATTCAGATTGTGATCCATTCAAAGACACTCATGTCTGCACTGGACTTTCCTCTTGCCCTCCTCCCCTTACTTTGGTAGCCACACCTGGGCATGTGAGATCTGGCCTGGGGATCTGCCATTCACTTTGAACCACACCTTTTATGCAGGACCATAGCTGTGTCAAGGTCTTGGCAGGAGATGTGCATCACCTTAGAGAGTGTAGATGAAGGGCTGTAATGAAAAGACAATTTGTACAGGTGCAGGCAGGCTTAGGGAACAACAGGGTATTAGAGGCCAGAGACCAGAGATATTGGGACGATCTGAAGAAACAGCACCAGAGCTCAGGCACACTGGAGGCACTTGGGAGAGGAGGCTGTCCGTCAAGAGCCGTTGCTAAGAAAGACCCTCCTGCTACATACCCAGAGTCAGAGCAGGGAAGGAGAGAAGAAGAACCTGTTTTTCTCTTTCAACCTGTTTTCTGATCTCTCTGGCTCCTGTAAAAAAAAAAAAAGCCACATCCAACAAGGAGCCTGGCCAGTGCAGCAGCCAGGAGACAGCATCCTAAAACCACAGCAGGGTTGCTACAGGGGCCAGAGTGGGCGGAAGGCAAGGGAAGCATGACCAGCCCAGTATGAACAAAACCCATACAGTCCCTGGCCTCCTCCGGCTTTCACTCTACTGATGTGGCCAGACACTGAATAAATAAACAGAAAGAACATAGCACAATAATAGAGGGAAGAGAAGCAGTGACTGAGGTGGGGGAAGCACCAAGGTAGGAGCTGAAGCGCGAAAGAGAGACATTCAACACTGTGGTTCCCAGTTAAAGGCTGGGCAGCCTGATTTCCGGGTGGTGTTGGGGGGGGGGGGCGTCGTTTGAGAAGCCATTTGGTCCATCCGTGGACCAAAGCGAAGGCTGGTTCCTCCGATGTCTCCAGGCCCACACGCGTAGCAGGGCCTGCACCCAGCTGCGCATGCCACACCCACCACGCAGTACTCACCCGAGGGGGAGTGTGTGGGAACCTTGGATCCCAGCCCCAGCCTGAGTTTGCAGCCCCACACAGCCATGGCAACCAGACGCGGGCTGAGCGAGGGGGAGGGGCTCAGAGCTTACTCTGTGAGCGATAAGCATGTGAAGGAAGGTGCTTGGAGCGGATTGCTGGGCGGTGACCCAGAAAATGCTTCGGATTCCCCTGGCTCCCCCCCTCCCCCAGAGTTGGGAAAGGGTGGCAGCTGGTGGACAGGTGGCAGAGCACCCACACTTGGCTATGGCCGCTCTCTGCGGTGGTCTTGCGGCTCTGGAGTTGGCTATAAATGGTACTGTGAGAGACTCACACCCACCTCCCCAACTCACCCGTGATCGTGCGGACACAAGCACACCCTCCCCCGGCCCCCAAGTCCAGGATTCTGTAAAAACAGGGAGCAGAATCACAAAACTAGTACGTGGTGGTTTCAGAAAGGTTTTCTGGAGGAAATAAAATTTAATCGGAGGCCAGAAGACAAAGGAGTTGGTGTATGTCCACTCGAGTGTGTGCCTACATCAAGCAGAGGGTACAAGGCAGAGGGCAGAGGGGCTGGGGAGGGCGAGCCAGCCTGGGGTCGGGGCCAAGACAAGGGCAGAGTGGCCGGAGCATGGGGAAGGGCTGAGCAGGCGCGCAGGGCGGCGGCGGGGAGGCTGTGGCCGTCCTCGTCTCTGGTCTTCCCCGTGCGCTCCTGCGAGGGCGGTGGCGTCACTCTTACTCTGAGGACTTCCCGGTTCGTAAAATGCTTCTGTGTCTGGTTCACGAGTTTCCAGATCAGACTTCCAGGGGACGGCAGGGCTGAGGTCGAGGCGTGGAGACATCCAGCAGTTTGCTGGAGGACTTGGGACCAAAGGCGAGGCCGACAGCCCGCGTCCCGGGGCCAGCGCGACACTATCTCCCGTGAGTGGCCGTCTCCGCTGCCCGCTGGGTCACCGGTGGACCTGGACGCTGCTCCTGGTCAGAGGGAAGAGCTGAGCCCCCCTGCTAGCCGGGCCCTTGTGCTTGGCCGCTTCGAGGACACTCCGCTGCCCGGCCCGGCGTGGTCTCCAAGGCCCTCTTTCTCCTCAGATGACAAGAGTTCACATTCTGTCTTCTTAAAGTCTTGCTTCCTGGCCCTCTTGCTCTCCTGGGTTTTCCGTCCCACCGGAGCCGCTGCCCGATGCACACGCTTCTCGCACCTGTCTCTTCTCTCTCTTCCTTCCATCCTCATTCCGTGGTCCTCAGATCTGACCTGAGCGCTGTGCCTTCTCAGACTATCTTCTTTCCTCTGCCATCTTCGCCTCTCTGTCCCTCCTTCTCCTCCTTTGGGGCTCCGCCCATTCTGGGTCCTCTCGTCCTCACAGAAACGTTTCCCTGCAGAGAGGACCCGGAGACCCCAGAGGGGCCGGAACGCCCCGCCTGCGCCTCAGGGAGTCAAGTGGGGGGGGGCATCACGACTCAACTGCCTTTGAGTGGAGAAGCCGGAGGAGACGCTGACTGAGGGAAAGAGCAGCTATTAGTCACCAGAGGGAGAAAAGAAAAGGAATTGGTCGGACAGCAGGTGGTCTGGGAAAGCCGCACAGCCCAAATCAGCCCTGAATTTAATAAGGAGATAGGAATCAGAGGGAGGCGGGGAAAGGCATTGCTGCTGGCCCGACTTCCTTCACTCCCCAGCCCAAGGGCAGGGGAGAGCCGGGCCCCCAAGTCCCGGGGTGGACATCTTGCTGTGCCTTGGACACTGAGAGGAGACAGAGAGAAGCAGACACTGGCAAGAGGGAGGGGCTTCCTATGCCTAGCATTACTTCTCTCCACACATCCTAGGGAAAAGAGGGGTAGGGGGTTTCTGTGAGCTTGGCTTTTGGGGACAAGGCCAGAGTTACACGTGTCAGTCTGGTGGACCTCCTTTATGCTTCTGTCTCTACATCTGGGGGATCTTTCATCCTCACCCCACACCAACTCCTGGGGTACTGCTCCTTTGCAGTCCACTCCAGATTCCCCGAGTGAGAGTCCATTTGTTCTCTCCGGCTCACCCCACCCTCATTCTGTCACAGAAATGGGAACACAGCCCCTAAGGAGACCCTAGGAAAAAGAGAACAAAAGCCCTTTCGAAGAGTCTCTCTTGTAAATAAGTACAATTTGGAAAGCAAATTGGAAAATTACATCAAGAGTCTGCATAGACTCCCTGACGGCTCCCACTCCCTGAAAAATAAAATGCAAACACTTGGGCATAGTGCACAGGCTGCCCACCCCACCTGTTTGGGCCCTTCTCCCAGCCTGACCTCCTCAAAACCCTCTCTGCACCTTCATTTATTCCCTGATGTTGTCAGGCCACCTCAGTTCCTGGAAAGCACTGTATTTTCTTCTGCTGTCAAAACTTGAGCATTGCTATCTTGTCTGACTGGAGTTTCCCTCCCCTCCTTGTCTACCGGACTGATGTTCCCTAAATTTTCGGAATATATATGCCTTATTTTGCAGTGGCTTGCATGATCATGCCCCTCGTGCTTGGCTCAGTGAGATTTTTCAGCCCCTGTAATAGGCCCTGGTGTATTGGAACAAATATCAAATTGTAACATTGATGTATCTCTGTCCTTGCTGGACTGAACCCCACAGTGGCAGAAGCTAGCCCTTATCATCATTGTATCCTCAATTTCTGGTACCATTTCCAGCACTGAGTAGATGTTCAAGAAATATTTGGGAAAAGCATGAGTTATTAAACGTTATTCTTTATCCTAAAGAAATATTATAAGAGAAGGAGGAACATATTTGCCCAAAGTATAGCAGGATTATCTTTATTGGTAGAAACTAGAAGCACTCTAAATGCCAACAATTGGGAAATTGCTAAGTGGGTTACAGACTATTGTATTTCTACTAAAAAGAACAACTACTAAGAGTAGGTAACAATGTAGAAAATGTTTCCTGCACAAACCTATGGCTTTAAAATGTGGTATATAAGTTATATGTTTACTCTTGATTATCCTTATGTAAAACTAAGAGCAAGCACTAAAAGAGAATATACAAAAAGGAAATTAGTTGTTGGATTGGGTTTAGTCAACTAAAGTGATTTATGTTCCTTCTCTAAAATTCCTTTTAATGCTATTATGATAATACTTATGTAGAGAAGGAAAATCGTAATTCAGCTCATGTGCCATGCAATCCAGGGCTCTGCATCTAAGAGGGATTTTGAGGAATATGCTCTCCTCACAACAGACCCTCCAATGCTCTGGCTTCTCTCTTTAGGACTCTCCGAATCAGAACATATTCAGTTCTCTTACCACGTCTTGTGCTTTCAGTTCATGAGGGTATAGATTTGAGTAGAATCTGCTTTTAGCTTTTTCCACGCCAGACCAATGCAGCCTTGTTCCGAGTGGGCTGCACAGGGGCCTTGCTACTGCCACCCTCATCACTTTGATCATTCTGTAATTCCCTTGTGGAGCTCTGCCTTATCTATTGCCATATTTGCATATTAATTACTTACCACATGCTAACCTCCTATGAGGTAAGATGATAATACTTCCTGGTATTGTCCTGGTTTTAAAGCTGGTCG
>PVIC010055520.1:0-11050 GCA_004025085.1 Thryonomys swinderianus
TTTTGACAGTGTAATATTTGCAATTATTTTCAATAATCATTTCTTGAAACAGTTCAATTAAACATACAAATAAGAAAAAATGTTTTACTTCCTATCATTTAGACTACGTAAATATTATTGCCTTACTATTGTCACTGCCATCAATAACTACATTTTCATCATTGAATTGTAACTTCAATAATCTTATTAGCCCTCAGATTCTGCGAGAATGAATATGAGAAGAGTGAAGTCCAAGATATAATAACTTCATTTCCCAGAATGAACCGAAAGCCTTGCTATAACAACCATTGAGAAACTTCCAGTACTACTCTGGTTTCCAAGCAGTGGAAATCTTCAGTATCCATAAGCAACTCATCAAGATTTCTCAAAGACCTTTTCGAGGATTTTCCACGTAGCCCTGAAGCGAGCTGGGACCTTGCAGGGCTGGCTGACGGCGAACCCGTCCCTACTGGGAAGCGTGTCGCGCGGCTCCTCACCGCCGGCCGTGCGCCCCGGCGCGGCTGGTGAGCAGCTCCGCGCGTCTCCAGGGCAGGCAGCCGACGGCACGGGGCGGCGACCCGGCCAGCCCGCGCCGAGACCCAGCCCCGCTTCCCGCCCGACGGAGCCGCTCTCCGGACCCCGACCCGGCGCCCCGCGCAGCTCAAAGAGGAACCGAGAAGTTTTCCGCAAGTCTGCGCGCAGCCGTCCCGCCCCAGCCGGCCGCAGAGCCCATGGGAGCCCGCAGGGCGCTCACCGTTGTGCTCGCCGTAGCCCCAGCTGAGCCGCGACATGGTCCCTCAGGGCGGCAGGCTGCGCCGGCTACGGCGGGCGCGGAGGAGGAGGAAGCGGCGGGCGGGAGCCAGCGCGGGGCGGGAGCGCGGGGCGCCCGACCACGGCCTGGGGGCGGGAGCGAGCAGCGCAGGAGCCCGCGAGCGGACGCGCGCCCTCGGCTTGCAGGGGCTCCGCGGCGGTGGTCGCGCAGAGCGGGGTCTGCTGCGGGGATCTCCGGCCTGCTGGGAAGTAGTCGCCCTGGAAGGGAAAGTCCCTGTCCCGGGATGAGTCACCGGCGGGGGCGGCGGGCTGGGCGGCGGGCGTCCTGGGGGAGCTGGGAAGAGGTCAGGGATGATAGCGGCGGCGGTGATTACAGATGCCGCGACACAGTAATGAGGGTGGTAATAACCATCACTTAAAAACAACAGCTACTATTTATTAAAGGCTTTCCATGGGCCAGGGGCTCAGCTAAGCCTGTTAGCCACACTTTTCCCTAAGTGTTCCCTTGAGAAAATACTACACGTGCCTCCTGACTCGGAGACAAAGAGATGAGCCTTGGGACAGGTTAACCCTGTCCAGGCCACAGCGCTGACAGGGAGAGTGTGTGGGGCCCACAGAGGTCCCAGGCCTGGGCTGGCTCCACCTCTGGGTCCTGGGCTCTCTTAGAACTCCAGGACTGTTGTTGGGTGAGCAAGTTAACCCAATACTTAGTCCCCAAATTCTACTGCCCTTTCTCCTCTCCAGATAAACAGATGCGTACACAGCTGTTACATAGATTCATTTTGTCTTTACTGTCTATGTAACTGTTGTGTGTATTTAAAATAGTGTCTTGAAAAGCCTACATTGAATTTATGAACATAGATTCAAGTATTGGGGACATAGCTATTCATGGTATGTACACAATAAAAGAAGTCATAGAAACTCAACATTTCATTATCCCCTTTTCCTACGGTCTTGTCTCAGGTTAACTGCCTTGGGTTTTAGAAATCCAAGCAAAGTCTGTCAGGAACCTAGTAAGCTAACTGTCATTACCTCAGATAATGCGGCACGTGGAGGTAAATAGTACTCTAAGTAAATGTCAGTTGCTGATACCCAGTGGTAGTTGATAGACAAATGGATAAATGAAGGCTGAATCAAGTTTGTTTGTTTTGTTTTTTGGCGGTACTAGGGATTGAACTCAGGACCCTGTGCTTGCAAGGTAAGTACCACAACCACTGTGCTAAATCCCTAGCCCAAACCAAATTTTTATAATTGAATTCTATATTGGTACATTTTATATATACATCATGATCACACTCGAGATTGAAGTTTATACCAGTATATGACACGACTTAATTCTCTGAACCAAATTTTTAAGGAGCTTTGACAAGTGGACTTAAAATTCTTCCAAAACCATTACTTTTATTTCTAAAGTACACTGCCCCCTTTGATTTGAATTTGAGTGGAGTCTATCCACTTTTCTAAAACAGCAATTTAATTAATCAAATTACCACACAGAGGACAGTGGTTAGATAATCTGTAGAGTGTACACACAGTGGGCTACTCTTCAGCTATAAGGAGGAAGAGAATCGCCCTGAGTAAATGCCACATGAGCCTGGTGGGACATAGAAGGTGAAAAGTATATATGCACATTTCACACCTGCTGGAGGAAAAAAGAAACAAGAATTTATATGTAGGGCCGGAGGGTTGGGTCAGTGGTTCCGGCCTGCCTCGCAAGCGCAAGGTCCTGAGTTCAATCCCCGGTAACCACATATAATGCTGGGTGTGGAGACTCACGCCCACCAACAGTCAACACAGAATACCACAGTGCCGGGCGTGGTGGCTCACGCCTGTAATCCCAGCACTCGGGAGGCAGAGACAGGAGGATTGCTGAGTTCGCGGTGGCTTGCCTGGGCACCATAGTGAGCTCAGGGCCAGCCTGAACTACAAAGCGAGACCCTGTCTCAAAAAAAAAAAAAAAGAATTTATATGTACATATTTGCAACTTTTTGGGAAAAAAATGGGTAAGTAGATCACATATTGAGAGGTTTCTTATAAGAGATGGGTAAGAATAAGATGGAAAGACTAGAATGAAACTGAAAATCTTCAGGGCATCTTTTTTGCCTTTTAATCATGACAGTTTCATGTTTTTTTAAATGAATTAAATCAAAGGACATTTTTTAACCCCTAAATGTAAATTTAGACAATGACAAAATTAACTGTATTTTGAATTAATTATATAACCATACAGAAAAATTAAGTGACATTTGAAATTTGAACTCCGACTATATATCCTTGGGAAAATATACATTATTTTAAGAACTACATGACAACTACCTTGCTTTTATAGCAATAGTGTTATGGTTGTGAAACCATTTTTATTTGTGTTGGTAGAATAAATGAGGAAATGTATTGATGATCTTCAGAATCATGATATTGAATATGATGTTGATCCTAATGTGTACAAAACTGTCAAATGACAGGAGCTAAGAAGAAACCTCACGGTGCTGAATTTGACTATTCTGTTCACAGAAGGATACTAACAGCAATAACAATCCAAAAGTAAGCATGCTCAAATCTTAATTATAGCCCCTTTCAAGGCCCTGAACCTAATTTTATATTTGCAATTTTGTATTTATCTTTTTTAAAATGTCCTGAAATTATATTAGCTTCAGTCGCCAAACTCTGGATGTACCCTTTGTTATGGGATGCCTAGCACCAGGATCTTGGTCTCTAAACACCATTTCACATTAGATGGAACCAGAGTTCCTGGGAAAAGCAACAGCTTTCAAGTGTAAGGTGGGAAGAAATCCAGGTGAGCCTAGAACATATATCTTTATGTCAGGAATCTAAAAACTAGTGGGGTTGTGAAACACACATTCACATGCATATACATGAGCTAGCTTGAAGGAGGTATCACTGCCAAATTTGGGTCTATTTGGGGATCAAAAAAGAAAAATGATTATCAAAATAATTATAACCCCCACACCCAATATTCATGAGTTTACAGTAATGTACACAATGAGGTAGAGATATAGTGAGGCTTTATGATAGTCATGATATAGAATGTTTATTTATTTATTAGTTTATTTATTGTTTAGATTTTTTTTTCCGAGACAAAGTCTCACTATGTAGTTCAGTCTGGCCGAGGCTGGCCTCAACTCACAGCAGTCCTCTTCCCTCAGCCTCCCAAGCACTGAAACAACAAGCGTGTGCCACCACACTCAACCCATAATTTTTTTTTCTTTTTGACACAGGTTCTCGCTTTGCAGTTCAGGCTGGCCCTGAGCTCACTATGGTGCCCAGGCAAGCCGCCTCAAACTCAGCAATCCTCCTGTCTCTGCCTCCCGAGTGCTGGGATGACAGGCGTGAGCCACCACATCCCGCATTGTGGTATGCGGTGTTGATTGTTGGTGGGCGTGTCTCCACGCCCAGCATTATATGTGGTTACCGGGGATCGAACTCAGGACCTTGCACTTGCGAGGCAGGCGCCGGAACCACTGAGCTAACCCTCCGGCCCCAACCTATAATTTTTTAAAATAACCATTTCTGAAAGGTCTTTGTCATATTTGGCTTCAGCAAAGATTATATTATTTACAGATGCACAAATCTCCAAGTGAATCCATTCATGGTGGTCAGCCCTGCAATCCTAGCACTTTGGAGAAGACCCTGTCTCAAAACTCCCATCAACCAACCAAACAAACAAAATGCACACACAAAATACCCCTCCAGGTGCAAGATTATTGATTAACAAGATAGCCATACTGTGTAGGCATAACCTCAGTTAGATTGCCAAAGGGGGGAGCTGTAATCGATTCTTTTCAACTCAGTTGAGAAAATTTAAGCATGAAGAGCATGTAGTGGAATTCTTCACTGACGCTAATTTTTCAGGTGTGGTAATGGTCCGGGAAATACAGCAGGAGAAGAATGCTGTGGCAACAGGGTCAAGATGCCCCATGTGGAGAACTGACTTTCAGGTCTCGGCCAGAAGCTGGTGAGTCCAGCTACAGGATCTGTAGGGGGCCTGTGAAAATATTCTCACCATGTTTCTGTGCATTTGTATTTTAAAAAAATGTGGGGGGAAATAAAACCCTTCTACTTCCTAAGTTTCTGACCTGATTGACTTGCTAATTAACCTTCAGAATCTTGTGGTTTCTCCTTAACAAAGAGCCTCTGAACCCAACTTCACAACCACTAAGTGTAGAGAGTAAAGGTGGACTAATTCTGTCCTACCAGGGGCTCAGAGATCCTGGAATGGATCAGGTGGTCTCCACTTCACTTTGCACCAGTCAAGTCTTGTGTAAGCTTCATCTCCAACAAAACATGCTGAAATCAGCTCTTCTCTTCAGTGCATCCGACTCGATACCAGAGTGAGCAGCATTTGCAAATGGCAAATGGAACCAGAAATATACTTAGCTAATATACTGACATATTAAGGAAATACCAAAGTATGAGTTAATATTGTTTCATCAGGGCATGTCTGTAGACTTTTTTTGGGTTGTATATTTTTCCATTTTTTAAAACTTTTTTACGGGCCGGAGGGTTAGCTCAGTGGTTCCGGCCCCTGCTTTGCAAGTGCAAGGTCCTGAGTTCGATCCACATATAATGCTGGGCATGGAGACACGCCCACCAATAATCAACACCGCATACCACAATGCCGGATGTGGTGGCTCACGCCTGTAATCCCAGCACTCGGGAGGCAGAGACAGGAGGATTGCTGAGTTCGTGGCGGCTTGCCTGGGCACCATAGTGAGCTCAGGGCCAGCCTGAACTACAAAGCGAGACCCTGTCTCAAAAAAGAAAAAAAAAAAAACTTTTTTACTTTTTTTAGAAACTCTAAATGTGAAGCTCATTAGCTGTTTCTTCCAACTTTTACCAAAAAGGAAACAGAGGTGAATGAGGCTGTCTAGTTACTTAGGTAAAACATACTAACAGAGACAGGACTTCTGCAAAAGTCCTAAGTCCCCAAGTTTCTTTCATTCAAGTACTGTGATTTGTGCAGATGGGACTTATTAACCACAAAAATATCTTATCCTTTGTGTTATCTTGTGGAGAGTACTGCTTTTATGATGGTGTTATTACATGGAGCCTTAATTTCCCATTCCTAAAGTTATCTTGAGATAGGACGAAAGGAATAAAAGATAAGTAGAAAGCAGACAGAGAATAATAATTTAAAACCATACTCCTAAAGTGCTTGCAATGCCCAGCTTCATGGTGCAGGCCTATAATCCCAACATGTGGGAAGCTGAGGTAGGAGGATTGCCATGAGTTAGACTGGGCTACATAATGAGTTCAAGAGCAGCCTGGACTATGTCAAAGACCATTCACTAGTCAGGGTAAGACTTTTTAATCCTTGCTAGGCCAGATCAATGCCACTCCTCAGCCTCAAGCAATTATAAGAAGACAAACCATCAGCCCTTCTGCACTGCAGTCTTTTTTTTTTTTTTTTTTTGGAAAGGGTCTTGCTATGTAGTCCAGGCTGGCCTTGAACTCATTATCTAGTCCAAACTGGTCTCAAAGTCTTGGTCATCCTCCTGCTAAGTTTATAGGAATGCACTACCACACCTGGCTCTGCCTCACTTTAAGAATAAGAGGCCCAAGTCTAGTAGAGGGTGAAGTAGGACTGAAGAATTAAGATAATTAGGAAGGAGATGAGTGAATCATAATAAAAAATGTACTTTTAAGAAGACTGTTGTTTTGGGGCCTCAGTTGAAGTTATCCAAGGCATTCCCTTGGTTAAATTTAGGCTCCTTTCTTTCAAGACCCATAACACCCACAATTCATCAAGAGTACTGAAAGTCATAATTAGCTTCACTGAGAAAGTAAAACACAAAGACTTGACTTAGGATAAAGGAACAAGTTGAGAAAAATCTCAAGAATGTTTAAGTTACCTATTTAAGAAAACTGGACCACACATGTATGATGAGCTACTACTCTTCTAGGGTATTGGCCACCTTTTCCCAACGTTTCCACTCTGTCAAGAAAGCATAATATTCCTGTTCTAGGAAATAAGTGCCTCTCTTTTGCAGGACTGTCCTCTACTTCTTTGAGTGTGGACCTCTTAATTTCTGCCCAATAAAATCCTTACTCTTATTGACCAATCTGAAAAATTCTTTTTCTGTAACAGAAGTCAGAGAACCTGCAAATGTACTCTACAAACAGGATGCATTAAATTCTTTGTCTCTGTTTCAGGAACCTCCTGGAACCCTGAATGGTTAGGATTATTTAATGCAATCTCCCAAGTAAGAATTTGAATCCTCCCAAAATTTAGAGGACTTGTTCAAGTGATGTATATTTCCTGCCAAGATGAGAATTTTTAGTCCAAAATTAAAGAGTAACTTCAGTGAATCACTCACAAAGCAGTTTGCAAATTGTGGCTTTCAGAAACTAGAGCCAATATATATATATATATTTTTTTTTTTTGGCCTATACTGCCAAACAAAACCACATTGCTAAAAAAAAAAAAACCTCCTACATTTTTTGTTCTCCTACATTTTTTGTTCCTCCTACATTGTTTGACCTTTCACATTTTTCTTATGGAAACATAGGCATGTTCTATTTTGGGTGAAGGCTTGATACTGAATAAAGGGGCAGTGAGTGAGGTCAGGTATTGAGCCACCTTCTGTTGCTATTGCTCAGAGTAGCAAGAGTAGAACCTGGGCTCAGCCCTTTTCTCAAGGTTCCAATTTTGCTGTTTGTTGGGGGTTAATCCTTTTGCTGTGGGACTCACAGGGGACTGGAGCTTGCCATGAGGGTTCTGGTCATATTTCCATCTCCCACACACCTATCTCCATCTTACTATAAGAAAGGTGAGAGCTTCCCTCCCTTTGAAAACTTCCCACCATTCTACCACCAGAGGCTCATTGCCTCTGCTTGAGCCCCTCTGCCTCTGCTTGAGCCCACCTATTTCACAATTCTGTTAACCATTACTTGCATTTTAACCAAGCATCATAAATGTGAGGTTTTTTTTCCACCCATTGGTTATTTTTATTTCCTTTCTGGTATGTATTCGACCATTCTTAACTTTCAAATATATCTATCACATGTAAGTCTTTCTTTGCGACTATAATAAGTTCCAGTTCAAGATCTCATGTCATTCAGCCAGGAGAGGGCTGAGAGTACAATTTGTTATGCTCAGAACATAATTGCGCCTCTTATTTCTACAGAAACAGTGCTACAAGAAAATTAAAAAATATTGTAGGTAGGGCTTAATCATGGTATAAGTGATAGTGCTTTACGATATTCTTTAATGATACTGGCTCCTATCCTTGGTCTGTTCGTTGCATTTTGGGAAATTCTAATTCACTCAGCAAATACTTATGGAATACTCCACTGATGATGGGAACATACGATCCTGGGTAGGAATTCAAGGGTGAGTGAGTAATGGATCTGAGCCTTGAACACCAAATACAAGGTCACATTTCCACTGGCTCTGGGTGGAAATTCCTTAGAGGAAGACTGTAATGATTGGCTCAACCAGGAAGAGTAGTTACCCACAGAGGGAGACTGAGCAGAAGAATGTTCTCTGAAGTAGTTACAATTTTCTTTACTGTACATACTTTTAAAAGTAAGCCTACAGAAGTGGAGTAACTTCCAATACTACATATACTATTGGTTGGTAGGAGGGATGAAATGGATACGCAGGCTTCCTCACCTTACATTATTCTCTGCTCTTGCCCATATGATACTACCAGCTCTTTCGTGTATCTCTGTCTCAGCATTTCAAAATGAAAGCTAGTCCCCACAGTTCTTAACACTGTTCCTGTTCTGTCACTCCTCTCCATCTCTTTGTTCTTTACGTATGTATCAATAACTAATATTCAAGGAGCCATAATCATATCTGCCTTGTTTCCCTATTTGTGAATAACTTTGTTCCTGAAAAATAACCTACTGACTTTCTGAAGCATTGGTTTGGTTCCCACACATTATGCCATTTTGTTACTGTTTTTTTTTTGGTGGTACTGGGGGTTGAACTCTGGGCCTTGTGCTTCCAAGGTCGGAGCACTACCACTTGAGCTAAATCCCCAGCCCCGTTACTGTTTTTTATGTTGTTGTTCTTGTTTGTTTGTTCTTTTTTTTTTGGAGACAAGGTCTCGCTTTGTAGTTCAGGCTGGCTCTGAGCTCACTGTGTAGCCCAGGAAAGCCTCGAACTCAACAATCCTCCTGCCTCTGGGATTACAGGCGTGAACCATCATGCCCTACATTGTGGTACATGGTACTGATTGCTGGTGGGTGTGATTATTACCGCTTTTTAAAGATATTTTTACAAGACTAGTCTTTAGAAAGAATACTAAATATGAATAAACATACAGTAGTGGTAATTGTGCTTCCTTAATGTATTCTTTAATGTTTATGAGTGTAAACATAAAACAACTTACTGTAAAAGTGGCTCATCTTTCTGTAAGTACTTTCAAGGCTTATTAGGTGTAAAGAGGATTTGAACCAAGTGCCAGCTGACAAGAAATCCAGTTTTTGTCAATTAGTAGTTGTGAGGCTGTCAACAAATAGTTTAAAAATCCAACCTTGGGCCGGAGGGTTAGCTCAGTGGTTCTGGCGCCTGCCTCGCAAGCCCAAGGTCCTGAGTTCGATCCCCAGAAACCACATACAATGCTGGGCGTGGAGACTCACGCCCACCAGCAATCAATACTGCATACCACATACCATAGTGCCGGGCGTGTTGGCTCACGCCTGTCATCCCAGCACTCGGGAGGCAGAGGCAGGAGGATTGCTGAGTTCGAGGCTTGCCGGGGCTACATAGTGAGCTCAGGGCCAGCCTGAACTACAAAGCGAGACCTTGTCTCCAAAAAAAAATCCAACCTTTATTATCCCTACTTTCAAAAGGGAGTGGAGCCATTTATACATTTTAAAAACTGGCTTTTCCTACGATTTCAACAAAGTATAGAAACATGCGATATTTGTTAGATTTAATGGCGATATTTTCTTGAAAGAATTCAATTTTCTAAAAAAACTTAACCCAGAATGTCCTAATTGGGAAATAAATATTGAGATACTCGCGCTGGGAAGCAAGAGAGTTTTTCCTAAATTCGCCTAAGTTCCCTAGCACTTGTTCAATTTTTATATTTTATATCTGGCCTGGTTCTTGTCCTTGTTGCCATGTTGTCTGAAACCCGTTTTTGCAGCAAAGAAGTTAGAGTAAGAAAAGCGAGTTTCTCTGCCAGTGTGCAAAGGCCCGGCGGAATTCTGATTGGTGGGCGAGGCTCTGCTTGGAGGGCGGGACTTCCCTCGGCCGGGGGGCGGGGCTTCCCTCGATGGGCGGGGTTCCGGCTCGGAGCTGACTCGCTGATCCCTCTCTCCGGAACTTCCGGGCCGTGTGCGTGTAGATAGCGTTTCCTGGAGAGTGAGGGACGTCGCGCGGATATCAAAGATCTGGTGAAAGGTTCATGAAGCTTTCTGGTGAGCTGACGTGAAGTTCGCGGGGACTGAGGCAGAACGGGTCGCGGGACTGTGGGTCGTTCCTCTGTGCTGTGTCTCTCGCAGCCCTACTGGCCCGGCCCGAAACCCCGGTGCCGTCCCCGAGGCGCGTCACCAGTTTGGGCTGTCGGCTGTGAACGCGTTGTTGTGAGAGTTTTCCTAATACCTCTCTCCTCGTAGAGCATTCTTTCCTCATGTTCCCAATTCTGCGTCCTCACTTGTGTGTTGCCTGCAACATCTGTTCAGTCATGCTTATTTTATGTAGTATTGTTTGTAATACACCTATCATGTGTCCGTATTCGTGTATGTTCCAATATATCAGTTCTGTCCCAATAGCAACTAATATTAGAAGACTGACCGAATTTTGGTTACTATTGGAGAGATTTTAGATTTCTTAATTTGAATAGTTTTTAATGTTTCTGCTTCTGTAATTGTGTATTTTTACTGCGTCAGTTTTTTAAAGTAGTACTGTTAAGGTTCAAAACAGAGATAGTTACTATCTCTTAGTTTTCTGAGGCCAAAATGGCAGATATAAATTTCATTGGAAATACAATGTAAGAGAAAGGGAGATACACTCAACATGCCGTCAGAGAACAATTAGACTGGCTTGTACTGTGTGTAGAGGTGGGAGATCTCGTGTGACAGACTGAGGCAATCTTCAGGGTACCCGCAAGTATGCCAGGCCAAGTTATTTGTCCATTTATATACTAGGTGGGCTATGAAAGGTCCTTAAGATAGGGAGGGTTCATCACATAGCACCATACAAGGCAGCCGTTGTACAGTGGCCTAAACAGTTGGCAAGCTTTCTGTAAAGGATCAGACAGTAAAATATTTGGGGCTGTGTGGGCCATACTTTCAACATAAGAGCAGCCATGGACAATGCATAATT
>PVIC010055521.1:0-11146 GCA_004025085.1 Thryonomys swinderianus
AAAAAAACAAAAAAACCCAATATGTAAGATGTATTACTAAAGCTTCCTGGAGAATACATTCATGTTTCCTAAACTTTTCTCTTCTCCTCCCTCCTGTGCCCTTTCCCTACTTCTCACAACCTGTGGGATGGCCATATTTTCTTTTATACAGCATAGCAGCCAGGTAACGTAATAACTGATGCTTGATTTGCTATTCCCTGGGCTTTTTGCTTGCTATTCTTTATGCAGTTAAAGCTTGGAATACGTGAGATGTATATAATGACAAGAAGGAACGCAACCAAATGGAAGGACAGGCATTCTGCTGAGCTCCGTACACCCGTTATCTCACTGGACTTTTACTCCCCTTATTCCTGTTTTCGGGAAAGGGACCTTCTGTTTATTTGTTTGGTATTTCTGTTATGACATATTAATTTTACAAGTATTATGCTTAAATGTGGCACTTTCATACCATCCCCTCACTGCCGTCATTCACAGCCCCATCCTCTCTCCTCTTGTTACCTCCGTCTGTCTGATATCAGAAGGTGGCTCCTCCGCACAGAAAGATAACTTGCTTCACATCACAGGGCTGCTAAAGGTTAGAGCTCAACTTTTAATCTAGGGCTTCCTGCTCTGAGTGATTGTGGCACTGTATCTTTTCAGATTTCCTGGCGATAACCGCGATTAGTAGCGGAAATACTTCCTCGGAAGAGATGGCGTAGCGTCCTCAAGAATATTACCGATACTATGTAGGTCTACTTAAGCCTCTCAGATTCTTTTGTGAACAATGTAAAACATTTAGTCTTTAGAAGTACAAGTAAATCAACAATGCTAACAATTTCTAAGCAACATATTTCCATTCCAGCTAAGGAGTTTGATACTTAAAATCAGCAGAACACCTTACAATGTATTTCCAAAGCTCAGCAGAGCCCCGCAGGCTCGCCTGGTCCTGGACTGCGGGGCATTCTGCTGCGGAGCGCTTGGCAGCTTTGTTTTCCCGACTAGACTCATTAGCAGCGCCAGGTGGTAATAACTATCCAACTGATTCACACGAGCACAAAAATCTGCCTAAGGTCACCACGGACCCTTTCCTGCTCTCTACTTCATCTCGGACCTGCTATGCTTTTGGAAAATAATTATGCATGGCAGCCAGTTGCCATACAACAGAGAAGGGTTGTTGTGTCCTGGGATTACATAAGATCCCAGATCAAATATGTTTTGTTGTACGAAGAATAAATTGGAAAACATGGTTTTGACCAGCATAAGCATAGTGAAATTTATTATTTGCCTTTTTGATTTTCCTGTTTATTTCATCAGTAATGATCCAATAATGGAAATTATTTGCCAATTTTTGAGATGTTAGCATTGACATCTAGCCTTTAGCACAAACATGAGGATCCAAGAAACACAAACATCCAGGGTCCATCCAAATTAACTAAAACAGTGGATATTTTAATACTCTAAAGATTTATACTTGCTTTTTATCAGAAATATGAAGCAGTATGCGGAAGTAATAAATTCTTAGTTATGTATTCTTTACCTAGGAGGAGCTTTGGCTAAAATTTTTAATCCTGTTTTATTTTTACGTGGTTAGAAGGAGGAAGGCAACAAGAAGAAATAAATGGGAGGATATGTTTCAACAGGTAAATTCTTCCTACTTTCTAAAGACAATGGAGTCCAACTTCTGACCTGTATTCTCCACATAGTAACCGCTAGCCACATGTGCGCATGAATACTTGAAATGTGACTAGTTCCAACTGAGAGGAGCTGAAGGATAAAATGCACATGAGTTTCCAGAAACTGAATGTGCATAAAGATAGGATGTGAATATCTCGTTAAGTTTTTCATATAAGTTGAAAAGGTAATACTTTAGATATGTTGAGTTCAATAAGTTAATACAATTCTTTTCACCCATTTCTTATTGCTTTTTAAAAATATAGCTTCTAGAAAATGTAAAATTACACATCTGACTCTCATTATATTTTCCTTGGACAACACTGTCCTAGACTTTCACTTCAAGATATCACTGCTTCCTGAGAACCAAGTGACTGATAAATAACAGCCAGATTCTCAACCAGAATTAAATTCTATCAGAGACTTCTGAAACATATTAAGAAACTTAAAACCATCAAAACTCTTTGGAACAAGAGTTATATTTCTAGTCCTATGACCCAGCAGTTCCTTTCTAGGTATATACTCATAAGAAAGGAAAATATATGTACACAAACAAATTTTCCACAAATTTTTATGGCAGTGTTATTCATAAGAGCCAAAGTGTGGAAAGAACCCAAATGTCTATTAACTAAGCAACAGATACAGAAAATGTTGCATATCCATACAATATAGCCTTATTTTTTAGCAATAAAAAGAAATGAAGTAAATTATATGCGACAGTATGAATGAAACTTAAAACACTGTTAAATAAAAGAAGCCAGTTTACAAAGAGCCATGCATTTTAGGGTTACCCTCATATGAAATATCCAGAAGAGGGAAATCTCTAGAATCAGAAAGTCGGCTAACTGTCTAGAGCTGGTAGGAGGGAAATGTTGGGTGAGGAACGGACATGATAGCTAAAGGGTTCTGGGTTCTTTTTGGGATAATTAAAATGCTTCAGAAATGCATATATGCACATATCTGTGAATATGCTAAAAATCATGAATTCTCTAAAATGGGTAAATTACATGGTATGTGAATTATATTCAATGAAGTCTTACAAAACTACATTGCTGGGAATTCAAAGTTAAGCAAATTATCCTCAGTGAATTAGAAAAGCCTTGTTGTGTACAGCTACATATTAGTGGATTATGTATAATAGTAAAAGACTTAAAAATCATCCAGATAACCACAGAAAGGTGTGACTAAATCATTTATGGTATGACTGCATCATGCAATGTAGATATGAAAATGACAGTTGTAAGCAAACTTTTAATAGCTTGCAGTAATATGAGAAAATGTCTGTTTTTATTTAAAAAGTCACTCAACTATGACATATATTATTTTCCCTGTACCAAACCATAAAAAGTGCCTAGAAAAACACTAGAACAAATACTGGTCCCAAATACTATGAGTTGTGAGTTACATGAGAAACTTCACACTTTATTTTTCATAACTGTTTTAAATTAAATTATTTTATTAACAAACCTTATTGTTTTAGAAAAATTCATCTTTACATTTTAAATCTTGAGAGAGGACAGTGGGCTGATACATTTTATAAAATTCAAAATCAGAGTTGGAAAAACATAGAATTTGTTTGAAATTTTCAGCAGACCTTCAGTTAACATTAAATTAACATTAAACATTAAACTATTTGTCCGTCTCATTCTCTGAGATGTCCTGTTCTCAGTTCAAAACATGAAGATAAGTCGCTAACTTGAGATGATAATTAAATTACCTGAACAAGAAGCCACAGTTTGGATGTTATTCTGTTACTCTGTTATTCTGTTATTCTGATGTTACTCTTGGCTTTTCCAGGCCCTGCTTCTCTACTTCCCCTCAATTCTCATCTTTTCTCCCTGCTCCCTCCTGGTTATCCAAGGCTGACATTTTCTGCCCAACTCGGACACCTGGTTGGTACTGCTGTGACCCTAGTAAGAAGACAGTGGAGTATCCATCATCTCCTCTCACCAAACGCTGCTACCTCTCGTTAGCCTCCGCAGTGTGTTCCAGAGGACTGGCCCTTCCCTCTCTGGTGGGCTGCTGCCTGGGTCTTGTGAAACTCAGACACTTAGTGACATTTTATTCAACCTAGAGTCCCAATGAATACTCTGCTTCTTGCAAGAGTTTTCTGAGATTCTGGCAGGCAAAATAACTATCATTCTGGGCTATCGGGGAGAGCAGGGTTGGATTCCACTCATCTTATTCCAGCCCAGCATTCGTGTTCCCCTATAGGAGGGGCTAACAAAACCAGGATGTTGAATTCTTTCTTCTCCTTTTAGTGATGTTCAGGAATTTCTCACATCACTTGGGGAATCTGTAGTCCTAAAGTAGAATTCTGTGGAAAGAGTTGGTCTAAACTTAACATTTATCAATGAGGACCCCAAGGCCCAGTGGCATAGAGCCCGGCCACACAGCAGGGTGTTCGGTTCCCACATCAGTCACCTTTTCCTGCTTGTCCTGTGCTAATGCTATCTGGAAGTTTCAGAACTGACTTTTGATCCTTCTCAGCAGATCTACTGAAGAATTAATTATAAATACAATGTGTTGTGGACACAACTGCTTTCCCTCATCTGTGCATTTAAGATTTTCCTTTGACTGAATATTTCCTTTCACTGAATTTATTACATTGTACCTATGTTTTTTGTACATCCTGGGTTTGCTTAGGACTGAGGAATTTCTCAGAACAGAGGACTTGTAATGCTAAAAGAGACTCTCAGGAAAACCCAGACTCTTGTGTATTTATTTAACCCACATGCCATTCTGGTAAAGAGCCATTTTCATTCCCATTTTACAGATAAGGAAAACTGAAGCTTAAGAGAGAGATAAATGAATTAACAAATAACATGTGGTTTGTAAGTGGTAGGGTCAAGATTAAAACCTGCATGTGTCGAATTGTAAGCTCATGATCTTTCCAGGAAAATGTAGAAATCTGGATGCCTTGTAGCTGCCAAGATCTGCACAGGAAAGATAACTATGTGAAATATTTAGTTTAAAAATTGATTTATTGGGGCTGGGGATTTAGTTCAGTGGTTCCAGCACCTGCCCAAGGTTCCGAGTTCAATCCTCAGTAACCACATACCACAGTGCCGGGTGTTGTGGCTCAGGCCTATAATCCCAGCACTTGGGAGGCAGAGGTAGGAGGATGGTTGGGTTTGAGGCTAGCCTGGGCTACATAGTAAGTTCAGGGCCAGCCTGAACTACAAAGTGAGATGCTGTCTCAAAAAAAAGTGATTTATTATGGACTAGTTTTTTTGAGGTGATGCTAATTTGCATGATTGACACATTAGGAAAAGAATAGCAGCTGTTTAAAATGCATAAATTACTTGAAAGTGATAATGAACCAGGTAAGATTTAAATTGCACAGTCCCAATCCATTAAGTCTTCCCTTCCTGGAGTGGGAATTGAGGTGGTGGGGAGAGACAGAGACAGAAATGGAGATGGAGAATGAGTGATATTTACTTACGTGTCTGGGAAGAAATGAATCCAGTTAATCTTTTTTTTTTTTTTTTTTTTTTTTTTTTTTTTTTTTTTTTTTTTTTTTTTTTTTTTTTGAAACGGGGTCTCGCTTTGTAGTTCAGGCTGGCTCTGAGCTCACTATGTAGCCCAGGCAAGCCTGGAACTCAGCAATCCTCCTGCCTCCGCTTCCCAAGTGCTGGGATTACAGGCGTGAGCCACCACGCCCGGCTCCAGTTAATCTTGTTAAGCTAAATTTGAATCTGTGTGACATACTACGATCAAACTAGTATAGGAAAAAAGCTAAAAGAAGTATTAGCAGTTAGATTAGAGTTGGCTTAGTGGTTTGAAAAATTAGATTTTGTAATTCCAGGTATGGTGGCTCATGCCTGTAATCCAGCTCTTGGAAGTCAGAGGAAGGAGGATTGCTGTGAGTTCAAGTCCAGCCTGGGATACAAAGTGAGTTTGGGGCAACCTGAACTACAAAGTGAGACCCTGTCTCAAAAAAAAAATTAGATCTTATTAAGGGGTTTGATTTACACAGATTCAACTTTAAGAGGGCTTAGCTTCTTTCTCTAATTCTTAAATCAATTTATTGATTCATTTTTTTCTTTAGGAAAAAAGTAGTAATTATAATTACATACTGTTTTAAAAACAAATATTTGAATTTCAGTTTTACAGAAAGACAATATACTGAAGTGGGTAAGGAAAAAGAATAAAGGCCATTCAATGAGAAGTCTCCCTCCTATTCCCAAGCCACACTTCTCTGTTGCTCCCTGTAAAACCCAGCAGACATCATTCAGAGATAATTAGCACTGTGCAAAGAAACACAAATTGATATTCCTCTTTCCTTACATTAAAATAGTGGGAGATTAAGGATATTATTCTGCATATATATTTCCTTTAAATACAATAAAATATGTCTAGGAGATCTTTCTGTATCAGTAGTACATAAAGAGCTTCTCTATCCTTTTTTATAACCATGCAGTATTCCACTGCATATCACATTTATTTAACTAGTTCCTGTTGACATGGTTACATCATTTATATAACTTCTAATTTGTTGAGTGAGTAATATATTCACATAGTTCAAAAATTATACATATGGGGCTGGAGATTTAGCTCAGTGGTTCTGGTGCTGGCCTTGCAAGCGCAAGGTCCTGAGTTCGATCCTGGTAACCACATACAATGCTGGGCATGGTGACTCATGCCCACCAGCAATCAGAACCACATGCCACAGTGCCAGGCATGGTGGCTCATGCCTATAATCCCAGCACTCAGGAGGCAGAGGCAGGATTGCTGAGTTTCCTGGGCTACATAGTGAGATCAGGGCCAGCCTGTACTACAAAGCGAGGCCCTGTCTCAAAAAAAAAAAAATTATACATATGCACACATGCACATATCTTGTACTCCTTCCTGTCTGCCATCCAATCCAATGCCCTGACCCCCACATGTATACTCAGAGAAGAACATTGCAATTAGTTTTAGATGTTGCATTAAGAATCTCTTTATGCATACAGAAATACGAAGGTGCATACTTACATACCAAAAAGATAGTCTGCCATGTACACTATCCTATATTTTGTCTTATCCACTCATCAATATGTTGGAGATTATTTTCATATAGAGAACTTCCTAATTTTTACATGTTTTAACAATTTCATAATCTTCCATTGTGTGACTATACCACATTTTATACAACCAGTGCCCTATTAATTCATTAATCAAATACCATTTATTGGTTCAAATGCCCTGGGGCTCAATGTACTGTGACTGTTGTCTGGACAGAAAGTTTGATGACTTAAGGGTGAGCTAAGTGCCCCAAATCTTCTTGACCTCCTTGAGGAGTTTTCCAACTAAGGGTTAAATATCTACTGAATCTTGCTATTCCACACATGGCTGAAACCTCTTACCTTAAGCACCATAAATAGTGTCTCTGAATATTATTGAAATGCTGCTACCACAATGAGGAATTATAGAAAGCATTGCCACAATTATTACATTACTCTTCTCTATTGATTGAGCTGTTGCAGACAATACTAGATGTGAGAGTGTGGAGAATGCTTGATGATACCCAAGGAATTTGTTTTTAATCTTTTTAGGGTATGTGTGCATGTAGACAGAGAGTGCAGACACAGATGTCCATTGATTTTTAAAGTATCTCTGACCAGGTTCCAAAATGATAATTCCAAACGATCCCAAATTAATTACTTCAAGAGCTAGAGTTTTACAACACTAACTAATACAGAATACACACAAACCTTCTTTTAGATTTGACTTCATGGAAATGATTTGTATTTCATATACAATATTTTAAAGTCCTTCCTACAAAAGAAACATTATTAGAAGCCTTCTTTTGGAAAAAGCTAAGGATGAATTATGGTAAAGTGGCCTTGGCTCAAAGACAGTTTAAATAGAAACAATCCGGCAGGAGGGGACTTTCTCTATTTTTCTAAAATAGAGACGTTTTGCAATAAAAACAGGGAAGGCTGTGATTTGAGAGAATCTCTTCAGTTCTAAGCTTACAAGTGAAAGCTTGTAAGTGAAACGCTTGTAAGTCACAGGTTTTAAAGTTATTTTTTTAAAGGCTAAGGTTTGTGCTTCAGAGATAGGAATGCATCTGGGCCTCTGGCAGGCAGGGTGGTGCAGTGGCTCAGGTGTTAGGTTGGGAGCTGGGCAAGGATGGCTCTGAGTTCCGGAGCCAGTTTTATAACTGCAGCCAAACCCCTGAGCCTCAGCTTTCTCAGCCACTTTGGGGATGATTATCATGAACTTGATGCCTGGGTGTTTCAAGTTCTCGGTATGTCGTAGCCTTGAACTTCTAGTCTAGTCCTTATAATGGGCACGTCTTTGAAGCTTTGATTCTAACTTTTGATTTGCCCATTTTTAAGGCATGTTACGGCCTCACCTTGGGGCACAGGATAAGGTCTAGGGAAATAAATAGGGTCACTTGAGTTCTGGAGGACACTTCTCTCTCCAACCCTTTGGAACATTCGTGGTTGGTTTTGTCAGGATTAGAACAGAAGAAGGGAAGGCGCGGTAACCTCTTGGAAGCTTCCCTATCTAATTCTTTTGCTGTGGGAGGGTTCAGAGCCCTTTGTCCTCAAAAGCGTAGGACTGCTACCTTCTTCTGGGTCAAGATCATACTGTGGAACAGAGAACATAAACTCAACATTGCTTGTTAAAACTCCTCTCCTTTCTCTGGCCATATTTTTTACCACACCCAGAAGAAATGTTGAGAAATTGATGAGCAGTTTATAGCAATTTAAACGGGTGCTTTCCATGTCTAGTTTGTATATTCTAAAGTAGTTATATACAGTAGCAACCTGTCAAGCATTTTCTTTTTTCTTTAATACACATAATAAAGAATAGAGGAAAAATAGGGTAATGCAATCAGCTGCATTTTGACTAGTTTGTATATTTATTATAAGGAATTCATAAGCTATCAAAAGCATCTATGATACTTACAGGAGAATCAAAACAACATTCAGAGTCTGCCCTTCAGAAAAGGTCAGGGAAAGACAAGCCTATGGTTTAGAAATGGTAACAATGGACAATCAATGCAAAGTTTGAGGTTATGGATGATTTTTAAAAACATGTGAAGTCCAAACAGAGGTCTGAAATAAACAATAAATAAATATAAGCCTGAAATTTTTTGCATATCTGTTTGGTTTTCTGGAGAGGAGCTCACACCTGTATCAAATATTTATGTTTGGCAGATATCAGATACTTAATATGGTTAATGAATAAATGAATGAACTGGACTAATGTCAGGGTCTAAAACTTCTTGACAAATTACATTTATAATATTTTCAATGTGATAATAGCCAAGCTCAGATCTACATCTTGAATGTCAAATGTCTCTTGCTTGAGTGATAAATCTGAAAGTAAGACAAAAGAATTTCTCAGTATTTTAGGGAGAAACCATAAATGTCATTCGTAAATTTGCTACCTATATAGAATGCAGACCTTTGATTAAATATGTAACAAAAGACATATCTCATGACCACATTAGTTACAATTAGCTAATAATTTGTGACAAGATATAATGAGTTAATAATATATCGTTAGTAATAAGCAAACAAAGCAAAATCTAAGCTAGAATCCTGGGGAAACTATAGTGAGGTCATACGCTTACACTATACTTTCCCCCTATCTTTTGCTGTTTGCTTATTTTAGGAGTAAAGATAGGAACAAAAATAAAAGCACACCTTCGACGAGTGTGACTAGTTTACTATTGGGGAGTCTCATGAAGTAATATTTTATTCTGAGCGATGCATGCAACCGATTTGGAATTAAACCTTTTCTGTGCACCTGTAAAAATGTGCAAATGATGGGACTGGCAGCATGATGATCACTTTACAGAGCAGGATTTCCTTCATCATCCTCAAGGTCATTCAGATTTATGATCTAATCACCCGCGGCTCTTTAACAGGATGCATTTGAATCTGATTAAAAGGAAAAACAAATAGCTGTATGGATTTATTAATAAAATGTGTCTGACCTTTTCACTTCTATCCCTCTTTCACCATAGTGCCAGTTTTAACCAGAAAGGAGTTTGGTGGTTTTAACAGAGTTGCTTCAGGAGTTCCTGCCTACCTACTGGTGTGTGGATCATGGAGGGCTATCTCTTTTCCTTCTCTTTCTCTTTGGGGTTTAATTACTTCACCTCCATCCTGATTCAGGTAACTCGTAAAGCTTAGCCTTTGTTGTAGGTCCACAGCTGTCTTATGTCAGTAGCAAGTAAAATGTTCACAATGCACCGGAATGCTGCAAGACAGTTTATGGTGTTGCAATAAAAGGTAAATTGAATTTACAAAGATGCATTTGTCACTGATTAAAAACTTACAAAGTTAATTGGAAACACTGTGGAGGTGTTACCACACAACTCGAGGTGTAATGGGTGGTTCTAATTCGGCCTGGAGGGGTGTTGTGGTCCCATTATGGGCTCACACAGTAAGATACTGGCGATGCAGTCCAATTTAAGTGACCAAGCAACACAGTAAAGAGCTCAAATATTTTTTTAATATGAGGTGAGTGCAAATTTACTCACAATTATTCTTGAAAATAGCTAGAGGAAATAGCCTTTGGTGTTATAGAAACACTGAACATGCTAATCAAACTTCCCCTTAGAAAACATACTCGAGTTTATTTTTACAAATATTCCCATCTGTAATGTTTCTTGTTGTCTTGATGTTTACACTGGCACCATTACTACCAAAGCATATCATTGTGGAGGGAAAAACAAAACAAAACAAAAAACAAAAACAAGCCTGCAACATCCAGCAGTCTGAAGTGAGCAGGATTCTCCCACGGGACCGTGGTGAATTATCTCCACATAATTCACTTAACCTTTGCCATCTGGGGACCTGGGAAATGGAACGCACTTCTAAAGTGAGACTTTTAATTGCGAGTTTTAGTTTCCCCTCATCCAGCTCAATCTGAGAGATGATGACTGAAAAACAGTGCGAGGAGGCTTTTCACCTCGGGTGCGCATCCTGGCTGTAATTAAATTAGTGGTCGAGGTGGCCTCGGGGTTCTGCAGACTGGAGGGAGCCATGAAGCTCCCTGTGATGGGCCTGATGTGAATACAGTGTGTGCCTTGAGTTGAGCACAGAAAATTAAATTTTAGATATTAATGTGATTAAAAGACGAGAGGACTAAAGATTAGTAATTAGTAAATACTTTTAGCTGAGTAATTGGCCTTGGAAAACTTATACCAGTAATCAATGGCAAGTTACCCTAGGGCCATAGAATCTTGGGCAGGAGTCTCAGGAGCATATGTAAACCCAAATTGTGTGTACTGGACTTTACATAAATTTCATTCTGGTGTAATTTATTCTTTATATTTCTCAATACTCAATATTATATATTATTAAGTTGTGTTTTTGTTGTCAGAGATGAAAGTGACTATGAAACTATTTGTTACCTTAGCTGGATGGGTGGATACCTTCAGTCAAGACAGAAGATGAAATAATTGTACAATTTTTAAATTTATTCTTTTCCTTCCTTCCTTCCTTCCTTCCTTCCTTCCTTCCTTCCTTCCTTCCTTCCTTCCTTC
>PVIC010055522.1:0-11207 GCA_004025085.1 Thryonomys swinderianus
AGGCAAGCCCCGAACTCAGCAATCCTCCTGTCTCTGCCTCCGAGTGCTGGGATGACAGGCGTGAGCCACCACACCCGGCACTGTGGTATGTGGTATTGCTGGCTGGTGGGCGTGAGTCTCCACGCCCAGCATTGTATGTGGTTACCGGGGATCGAACTCAGGACCTTGCGCTTGCAAGGCAGGCGCCGGAACCACTGAGCTAACCCTCCGGCCCAAGAAAAACACTTTTTTAAGCAATGCACTAGCGGTCTCCAAACTTTTTTGTACACGTGCCTATTGAGGAAAAAAAGTTTGACAGCCAACATTAAAAAACCACATTTCACACCGCGCTAGAATGTCACGGAGTGAAGCAGCTCCAAGCTCTAAGGTCGCTCCTGCAGTCTGCAAGCCCCCGCTTGCCCTACGCCCCGGACGCCCGAGGACGGGCCCAGCTCGGCGCTCACGCCCGCAGCCCGGGCTCCGGCGCGTGCGGGGCGGGCAAGGCGGCCTTCCAGGCCGGCCCGGGCAGCCGCCGAGCGCGTCCCCAGGCAGGCACGCTGGGAATGTCTCCGCGCAGGAGCTCGCCTGGCGCGTGGCCTCGGGTTCAGCCTCAGCACCACACGATCAAGGAACTCCGGCACAGCCGCCGTCTGAGCGAGGGCTCCTGTGCCCGAGCGCACGCCCAGGACGCCCGCCCCGGGACGGGCCGGAGCCCGGGGAGCCAGGCGCGCTTCGGAAGGAGCCCGGCGCGCCGCAGCCCGGCCCGGCCAGCCCGCGACCCCGCCAAGTCGGGGACGAGGGCAGGCCCGGAAGCTGCACGCCGCGCAGCGGCCGGGGTCAGCCCGCGCCGAGCCGGTTCCAGCCGGCCCGCCGCCCTCTGGGTTCCGCTGACGGGCACCGCGGGGAGCCGGGAGCCGCGCCGGACCCCCGGCCGAGCCCGCGGCCAGCCGGACCCGCGCGGCCGCCGGGAGGGGGACGGCCCGGCGGGGCGGAGCGAGCGCCTCACCAGGCTCCGGCGGGTCGCGATTTCCTGAGCAGCTCGCCGAGCGGGGTCGCCACAGGGAGACCAGACGCGAAAGCCTCCCCGGGGCCGCCGTCAGCCCCCGGGAAGCAGCGTCCGCCACAACCGCAGCGGCCGTGAGGGGCCAACCGTGGGGCCGTCCGCGCCTGCGCCCCGCCCTCTCGCATTCGGCGCGCGCTTGCGCGCTCGGGGGTTTCGCGCCACTCGAGTCCGGGGGAGGGGCCGGAAGCGCACGCGGGCGGGGAGAACGGGTGGGCGCCCGCAGCCTTCTGCGGCGGCGCCGGGGACAGGAGATCGAAGAACACCTGGGCCGTCCCGGGCCACATCTCCACGCATGCGTCGGCCGCCTGCAGCCATTGGAGCGGGCGAGGAGCCGGGCGGGCTACTTTGCGGAAGAGGCGGGGCGCGGCGGAGGCGCGGAATTCAGAAGTGCTCCCGGCCCCTCGGGCCAGCGCGGGGTTTGCTTGAGAAAATAAGGACCTTGATTTTGCTTTTGTTGGAGGTGCTCAGAAACTTAGAGGCTCCGGTAGTCAGGCTTGGGGCTCCCCTGGTAAATGATAAAGGAGCTTCTCCCGAGGCCAACAAGGAAGGGGTTTCCGGGTAAGTCCGGGACCTGGAGACCTGCGCGGGTGGGGTGCTGGCTGGCCTCCGTGGTGCTCGGTCGCGGCCGTCCGGGGCGGCTCCCACACCGCGCTCGCTGATGTGCATCGCAGTTTCAAGTGTATGTTTAGTCTCTGCTTCCCCTGAGGCCACCGAAGTGGGAACCCCGACCCTCTACACAGACTTTCGCAAGAGTGTGCTGACCTGATCACTATCCAGGCTCCCAAATCTTCCTTCTGTGTGTGTGGCAGGGGCGAGGGCGATCCCCGCCGCCAAAGTGATGTTCATCCTCCAAAAATGAAATTTCGTCTTGCGAAGTCATCTTTTACTTCTAAAAGCAGTCAGAACTTCTATTGTGATCTTTTCCTATGGATTAATGGACCGGGACGAAACGATGCCTGGTACTAGTGGGAAGCATTTGGGAGGTCCGCCTAGAGGTCACTTCCGTCGGAGAGCCTTCCTTGACGGCCAAGACGAGATAGGGAACCTCTTTTCTGGGCACTTCTGTGTCCTCCTCTTAATAGAAGTTTCTGTACTTCTCACTTTGTTAAATTGTCTGGTTTTTCTGCATCTCGTCTTACCACGGTCCTTAAATGCAGAACTTGATTTTCTATTCTCTGCATCTCCATCAGCTTCCTAACAAGCATTCCTGGTAAACAGTAAATATTTGACAAATGTCTGCTTGTAGTTAGTAAGTTAAACCTGAGTTAGAGTGAGCCTCAAAGTTCAAGCCAAATTCATGTGAAAGTGAAATTGAAAAATTAATTTTGAAAAACATTAGTGAAATTATATGAGAAATTACAGTAATACAATCGTACTGAAAGTCTGCACCACTTACCAATAACTATATGAAAATATAACCATCTAGAGGCCTTTTTGTTAAACTATAGGTTTTCTCTTAAAATTGTAATAAATTAGAAAACTTGTTTTTTAATGTTTGTTTTGCATAAATCAAACTACTGACATGTTCTTTAATTTTGATTCATTAGTGAAATTAGCAAGGTTCTGTGTTTTTGTCACCTCATTCAGTTTTATAATTAACCAATAAAATCTTACTAGCTTTTAAGGAAGTTTTAGCATAAATTGATTTATGGGCACCATATGGTTACATCAAAGGTTTAGGTCTTGTTTTAACTTGAAGTGGATTCTTAAACCCTGTGTTAAGAAATTTATGTTCTCTCTACTAAGCAATAATTTCTCAAAGAGTAATTTTTAACACTAAACTATCAAAATTGGTCATGGAATTAAAAGAATATTAAATCTTATAATCAATTTCATTTAATACCTGTCATTTTGAGAAAGGTTAAATGTCTTCCCAAGATTATGGAGCTAGTCAGTGGTTTGCAAAAATCAGAATCCTAGGATTTTCCGTATTCCAAGTCCAGTTGCTTTCACTAAATAAATCGAAGCCCTTTGTAGACTCTTGTTGCTCTCTCTTGTTCTATTGATTGTCATAAGTATTCTTGTGCCATAATTATTAATAATTGTGGATACGTTAGAAGACTGATTTTTATACAGTACATATCGATTGCATGATCAGACTGACATGAATAAAGTTATTACATTATAAAGGATTTGAATAGGGAATCACCAAATCCCATAGCACAAAACCTGACCATAAAAGAACCATGTGTTGTATATTACATTGTAGTTAAGTACCTTAAAGGCTGTTGCACTACATCCCTTTGTGGAATTTTATATGCTTTTATGGTTTTAATCATTTACTATTGAATCACTTCAGAAAAATGATGCAGAGACTATGACAAGGAATGGAAATAGAGATCTTGAATTAACTACATTCTTAAAACAGGTTATGGTGTACGTTTTATAAAACATACATTTCACACATTTCCCTTTCAAAAGTATTGAGATAATCTCTTTAACAAAGAGAGCATTATTTTTAAATTAAAATTAGGATATAAATACATTGAAGTCATCCTAAAATATCTTTAAAAATCCTAAAATTTTAATCCTAAAAATATATATATATATTTTTTTGAGATAGGGTCTCACTTTGTAGTTCATGCCAGCCCTGAGTTCACTATGTAGCCCAGGCAAGCCTCGAACTCAGCAATCCTCCTGTCTCTGCCTCCCGAGTGCTGGGATGACAGGCGTGAGCCACCCCGCCCAGCACTGTGGTATGCGGTATTGATGGCTGGTGGGCATGAGTCACCACGCCCAGCATTCTATGTGGTCACCAGGATCGAACTCAGGACCTTGCGCTTGCGAGGCAGGCGCCGGAACCACTGAGCTAAATCTCCAACCTTCCTAAAAATATTTTAAGTGAATGTATTACATGAAGAATACATAATTCTACATTAACATCTTTTATAACATACAGCACTATAAATGAATAAATTTCCTTATGACAAAAAATCTGCGTGTTATACTTGAAGAAATTTACTCTTCGTTAACAGATCATAATCTTAAGCAGTTAGGTTTCTAATTGTGATCACTAGCTGGTGTGTAGAGAAGCTGTGGGAGTGCAGGGTAGTAACAAGAAGCAGGAAGTCTAACGAGGCTCAGAGTTGGATACAGACAAAATTAGAGTATTATTAGAAATATGAGTCGCAGATGCATTTTGGAGATAGAAGACTTGCTCATTAACTTACTGTTAGAGAGCAAAGTAGAGACAAAACAAGAATGACCACTAGGTTTTGGACCTAAGAAACTGGGTTATGGGGTGAAACGGTTCTGAGGAAAGGAGGTGGAGCCAAATGTTAGGTGCCTATTGAGCACTGGACAATTAAATGTCCTAGTCAGGAGCTCAGGAGACATATCAGACGATAGGAGATTATTAGATCCTTAGAGGTCAGGACAGTAAAGAAAAGCTCTAATTCTCATTCTTACTTTCAATCCTTTATTGTTGTTTAGCATGGTTCTAATCGATACTTTTAAAAGTAGTGAATTCTATATGAAGTCTTGAGTAATTCAAGAAGGTATAATAGAAAGTTTATTAATGATCAGTTTCTAAGGGGAAAAATTGTTGCAGTGTGTCATAAAAAGATCACTTCTAAAAATATCCTCTGGTTTCACTTGTTCAGAGAAAAACAAGTAAAAAGCCACATAATCCACAATTGTAATTCTTTGGTGCTTATAAAAGAAGCTTTCTAAAAAATCCCATTTTGGTGAGTACTGGTAACTGTAGACTTAAAAGACTTTAAGATAGATTAAAGAATATCCTAACCAGAGGACTGGCAATTAAGTATATTTTTCTAGCTATGTTACATGACTAGGGAAAATGGAATCTAATCTGTGGGAAATTTAATGAATTAAGCATCCCTAATCCTAAAATCCAAAATGCTTTCAAATTTAAAACTTTGACCACCAATATCCTACAGTGGAAGTTTTCCATATCATGTAACTTTGTTTCATATATAAAATTTAAAATATTATAAAATTGCCTCCATACTATGTGTACTAAGAGTATATAATATATAAATGGATTTTATATTTAGACTTGGGCCTCATGCCCAAGATAATTCATTGAACATATGTGCAAATATTCCAAAATCTGAAAGTCTCAAATCCCAAATACCTCTGAGCCCAAAAACTTGAGATATTTGACATTTAATACAATTAGTTCTAGACATTTTTCTTTTCTAGACGTGGCTATTCTCAGTGAGTAATGCACTGTTAAAATCTTTGCAGAATGACCCTAATATTTTTGAAGTATTTAGAGAAATACATTTTGTAAAACCAGGGTCTACCTCCTCTACATTTCTCTTTTTCTCTTTTTTTAATCACAACCCTCAACAAGAAGAGCTGTCATCACAGTCCTACAGGTGAATGTGTGTTTGTGTGTACTGTCACACACAACACTAGGATAGGTAGTAATCTTAACTACTATTCATTTACATACACAGAGTTAACTTGTGAAAGGAAATATTGGAAGAAGGATTGATCATCAGAGCTGGAACGGCCAGACAATAGATGTGCCTTGCCCAAGACCACACCAGTGGATCTTGAAAATCTGTCAGTGGGAATCTTTTTCCTTAAAAGCCACATTTAGGTTGAACTTATTTTTTAACTGCTTATAAATTTGTAAAATATTAACACATTCGGTCACTTAATACTTAGGCAAGAAGCAAACTATCTAAAGCTGTTTTCCCATTTCCTTATGGATAGGGGCTTATTTTTAAAAACTTAATCTGGGGCTGGAGGGTTAGCTCAGTGGTTCCAGCGCCTGCCTTGGAAGCTCAAGGTCCTGAGTTCGATCCCCGGTAACCACATATAATGCTGGGCTTGGAGACACACCCACCAACAATCAACACCGCACACCACAATGCCGGATGTGGTGGCTCACGCCTGTCATCCCAGCACTCGGGAGGCAGAGACAGGAGGATTGCTGAGTTCGCGGCGGCTTGCCTGGGCACCATAGTGAGCTCAGGGCCAGCCTGAACTACAAAGCGAGACCCTGTCTCAAAAGGCAAAAAAAAAAAAAACTTAATCTGAAAAGTAATGAATAGCATCATTTTTAAAATAAAATACAAGAGGACAAGAGTAATTCTTGTCTCCCTGAACTGCAGTTATCCATAATGTGTAGTTTAGCTTGTACCTATTTTCATTTTAAAACTTGGAGGCTGTTTTTTATCATTATATATGTCTGGACCAGTTTGTAATTTACAGCATCACTGAAAGTTACTTAGTGTTACTGGATGCTTAGTTTTGCCCCATGTCTCACAAACAGTGCTACAGTGAATTTTTTATGTATAAATTTCTATATATCTAGAGTATATCCTAAAATAGAAGAGATATGCCTAATGTTTTAACCTTTGAACACTAGAGTCAAGGTCAAATTTTAATAAGATTATAGCAGTAGAGAAATTGCTTAATTTGTTCCAAACCAATCTATTCCAGTATCCAGTGTGAGTCATAAATGAAACTAAAACTATCAATAAGAACTTCCTCTGAAACTGTTATGTTTTTATATGGTTCACAGTTTTAAAATCTCATTTCCATTCATAATAATTGCTTTAGAAAATATTCCAAAATTAACCATGACTTTTCACATTTATTCTGAATCTATACCACAGTCAACCAGCTCAGCTTCTTGATATGAAACTGTATTAGCACTGGACTCCCATTAACTACAGAATGCTTTGTGTTTACATCTGTGTATTTTGTAAAGAAGGAATATTTCTGTGTATATGTACTTCTTCATTAAAATGAATATACAGGTTATATGGTGGCTCTGAAAACATCAGAAAATTAAGATTTGGAAAAAATGGAAAATTACAGATAGCAACATTTGTCAATTATTTTCTTTACATTCACATGCAATTTTAGAACATTCACTTTTAAACTCCATTAAAGGAAAAATACCCAGAGGGTTTTGGCATATAGGTGGTAGTCTTTTGAGTTCTGTATTCTTGTCTCCTGCATTGTATTTTGTGTAAATTAAGGTATTATCAAAAGGATAAATTCTGGGTTGTATTTGTACAGCCAGACATAATTTCATTGCAAATGTGACATAATTTCTTTGCTAATTAACACAGGAAAAGGAAAGCATGTAAATGTTGAATGAGGAAAAGTTTGCCTATGGAAGATACCAAAGTAGGATGCAGTAGTAGAATTGAAAGTAACTTTATTCATGACTTAACCTTCACTATCCATAGAAAAAAATGTAGCATTGGTTTCTATTGGACAGAAAATGTCTTCGTTTTTTCCACAGTGAACATAGGTCACACCATGGAATTAAAAACATAGAATATATAACTACATATTCTTTCAGCAGTTCTTCACTGTTTCTGCCCCCATTTTTCCACCAAAATTTTCCTTCATTAACTTGAGTTTTGTTTTTCTCTTTAGTTGTTTGTGTTTCCATGCTTCCTTGTAGTTACTAACCCCACTTTCTTTAGATATGTATGTCATGGGGTGAATTCTCAACCAGACAAATGTGACTTACAGTGTCCTTAGATTTTCTCCCACTCTCTGCATTTGGTAGCTCGTGTTACTAACTAGAATAAAGCCAATTATGTCCTTTTTCCTGTTCTAGGTGTTATTGATTTATTTCAGAAAGTGATTAAGCAAGAAATGAGAAGAATCGTTTCTGAGTTTTCTTGAAGTAGTTCATAACAAAATGTTTGAGTTTCTGTCCTGAAGTGACCTCTTTTAATATTTTTTGTAAAATGTGTTTCAAATAACAGCAGATAATCACCAGAATGGGAGTAAATGACTTGTGGCAAATTCTGGAGCCTGTTAAGCAGCACGTCCACTTACAGAATCTTGGCGGGAAAACCATTGCCGTTGACCTGAGTCTCTGGGTGTGTGAGGCGCAGTCTGTAAAGAAAATGATGGGAATTGTTACGAAGCCGCACCTCAGGTATAGTAAAAGCTCGTAGTGTGTGACTATGATTAAAACAGCCTTGCTTTTTGGGGGGGGGCTTTATTTCTAATTTTAGCAATTGAGAGATTTTAAAACATATTTAACATGTCTTAATCTGATTGCCCAGAAATTTGTAGCTCTTCCTCTTTGAATTCCAGACTCTCATATCCTCTAGGATACTTGGATATTAAAAGGCAGAAATTTGGGAGCCACTGTCTCATTTTTACCTCTCCCTCATTTCCAGTCTCTCAGCAAATCTCCTTCCAAAATATACTTTCTGTTCATATTTTTCTGTGTCTAGAAACACCGTCTGAGTCTGTGCCAACTTCGTCTCTCCCCTCTGCTGCTGACGTGAGACCTCTAGTTTCCCTTCCTTGTTCTTAGGCTTCTTCAAACGCTTTTCCTTAGAGTACTAATCAGTCTTAAGTCTGCCGTGCACAAAAGTGTTCATTTGTTCCCTCTGTGCCTAAAATAAATCTTAATCCTTAAGTGTCTATCCCAATTTTTTGGTGTTTTATCTAGCGTAGCCTTTATGTCATACACTGTTTTTGTTATCAGTACACTATGGTTAATATATAAGTGATTGCAGGAACTTATTTTTTCAGGAACTTATTTTTTCGTGTCTCATATTTAATGCAAATGGATATTAAACTGGTGTTTGTTATGGAAGGGGAACCACCAAAGTTAAAAGCTGATGTCATGACCAAGAGGAATCAGATGCGATATGGGCCTTCTAGAAAAACATGGTCACAGAAAACAGGAAGACCACATTTTAAGTCAGTCTTAAGAGAGGTAAGCATTCAGATTTGGTTTTATGATTCTCATTTGAATTAAAGAGTACATTGTACTCTAATAAGTTTGTGAATTTTAGTAACCATTAGCCATAATGTGACTTGAAGACCATTTGTAGAGAAAAGAGTTTATGCCTCAGAGGAAAGCTGACCTGAGTTCAAGTCCTGGCACGGACATTTAGAAATTAGGCAGGATTTTTAATCTATCTACATCTCAGTTCTTACACTGTAAATGAGCATAGTGGCAACTAGTAGAGAAAATAGATCCAAAATTACTAGGACATAGTAGGGAAGTGATGATCTTACCTTTTATAACATTTTCAGCACTTAAAGAATTCCTAGAATAGGGCCAGAGATTTAGCTCAGTGGTTCTAGTGCCTGCTTAGCAAGCACAAGGTTCCTAGTTCGATCCTCAATAACCACATCCAACAGTACTGGGTGTGGTGACTCATGCCCACCAGCAATCAGTACCATATACCACATTGCCCAGCATGGTGGCTCACGCCTGTCATCCCAGCACTGGGGAGGCAGAGGCAGGAGGACTGCTGAGTTTGAGGCTTTCCTGGTCTACACAGTGAGCTCAGGGCCAACCTGAGTTACAAAGCGAGATCCTGACTCAAAAAAAAAAAAAAGAATTCCTAGACTGTGAGAGATGATCAAAATATATGGCAGATGCTTATATTATCTTTTTTAAACTACACAGTAAAAGATAAAATTGTCATTAATTCCCCTCAAAAAATTCTTCCTCTCTTGGAACACATTTATCATGTCTTCCTTGCCATTTTCTGAAGCAGTTGTAGAAGTCCTCTTTTGTGAGTACATTTACAAAATGTGATTAAAAATTACCACATTTATGGCCATCGCACTGCAGCTGCCCAGGGTCACTTGCGTCATGGCAGCCGTAACCACACGGGCAAGATTACAAAGCGCACGCCTAGGACTCCTTCGGAAAGTGACAGAAACAATGAAGAAACTTGTGTGACACGAGAGGAAGTGTTCTGAGGGGGACTGATGGCAAGTGTCCTTTAAAATAAGCCTTCACCATGTTTTCCATTCATACCTTGTGTACAAGATCTCATTAACTCTTACTTCACCCCATAAAACTTAGGATAAATCATTCATAGAATATACATATTTGACTTCCCTTAGGGTTTATAATTTTGAAAAGTAATTGTTACAATGTTTTCTTTGTACATAACTTATGGTATTGCTCTATTTCTTTTCCCTTTTTCTTATTTATTCATTTATGTATGCATGTATACATGTACATATGTATTTATTTGGTGCTGGGAATTGAGCTCACAGCCTCACACTTGCCAGGCAGGCACTGAACTAATGAGCTACATCCCTGGCCCTGTATTTCCTATTTTTATAAAAGTTAAATTACTTCCAACTAATATAGTATATAAGTAAAAATTAGCTATTATTTGCTTTGTCTCTTCAAATGTACTTTTAAAGAATAGTTGTAACAGTCTACAAATAATACTTATCATGGATTTTAATATATACACATAGTTCTTTTTTCCACAATCTATTAAAAAATTATAATCTGGGGCTTGGCACACGTGATATCCTCCTGAGTTTGATCAAGGTACCAAAAAAAAAATAATCATGTCCGTACTAGTTGTGAAACATGTAAAGCTATGAATCGTTACCAGGATTGTATAAATTGTTTACTTTAAAATTTTTCTGTGTATATAGCTTTTTCTCATGATTAGATTAGATAAAATTACCCCCAAATGGAATCAGTAGACCATACTTTTGGATTTTGTAGCTCTTGCCGATTACATTCTACCAGGACAGATATGAGAAACAATTTTAGTGCACTCACAAGAACACTGGATGTTAGTGGATTTGTCTTTGTAATATGTAAAAACAATGATACTTTACTTAATATAGGTTGCTCTTTTTCTGTGTGTCCTGGGAATTGAACTCAGTACCTTGGGCTTGCCGGGCAGGCACTGTGCTGCTGAGCTAAATCCCCAGCCCAATGTGTCAGTCTTTTAATGTTCTATTTTTAATGTCTTTAGGCAGTGTCTGTCAGTCATGTCTTTTATCATCTATCTCTAGGGCTAACTTTTCTTCTGTGAAAGTTCCTTACATATTGAGGATATATACCATGTATTTGCTTTGAATTCATTTTCCCATTTTTCTTTTGAGTTTGGAATAAAAATTGCATTTCTTTTAAAAGTCATTGAGTGGGGGCCGGAGGGTTAGCTCAGTGGTTCCGGCGCCTGCCTCGCAAGCGCAAGGACCTGAGTTCGATCCCTGGTAACCACATATAATGCGGGGTGTGGAGACACGCCCACCAACAATCAACACCGCATACCACAATGCCGGACGTGGTGGCTCACGCCTGTCATCCCAGCACTCGGGAGGCAGAGACAGGAGGATTGCTGAGTTCGCGGCGGCTTGCCTGGGCACCATAGTGAGCTCAGGGCCAGCCTGAACTACAAAGCGAGACCCTGTCTCAAAAAGCAAAAAAAAA
>PVIC010055523.1:0-11158 GCA_004025085.1 Thryonomys swinderianus
ATCCTCCTGTCTCTGCCTCCCGAGTGCTGGGATTACAGGCGTGAGCCACCACGCCCGGCATTGTGGTATGCGGTGTTGATTGTTGGTGGGCGTGTCTCCACACCCAGCATTATATGTGGTTACGGGGATGGAACTCAGGTCCTTGTGCTTGCGGGGCAGGTGCTGGAACAACTGAGCTAACCCTCCGGCCCTAAGTGATAGTTTCTTAATGCAATATGCCATTGTTAAATTAAATGAGCAGGTTGTATATCAAAGAAATGGCATTAAAATTAGAATTTACAAACAATACTACTGACTTCTTACTACCTATGATTTTTAACATTCTAAAACAAAAGTAAAGATCCACATAAGGTGAAACACAATCTTACTATGTGCTACTAACAGAATAGTTCACATGCTCATGCCTCTTCAGTGTACATCATGCGCTCAGTCATCCAACTTCCTCCTTAGGATAATGACGTAGATGCTTCGCTGTTGACATAAACACGAGCTGCCCAGAATTAAAATTTTGCTGCAGCCTTTTGTTGTCCTTACCTACTCTTTCTAGTTTCCCACATATCCATAAATACCAGGTGTGATAACAATACAGTGGACATTTACATGTTAAAAAATTTATTATAGTAAATAACACATTGCTGTTATTTCCCCTGAAAGTACTTCTGGTTTTGAACTCATTTATCCCATCATTCTTGCCTCTGTCTGCAGAAATTCTAGAAGTTCTTCATCATGAATGTCTTTACTTGTGGTGTTAGGATTGCTACTGGGTCCTGAATAATTAAAACTTTTACTTTGCATAATCATTTTGGCCTTGAGGAGAGGCCAGAAGTCACACAGTACCAGATCCACTGAATAAGCAGGAAGCCACACAATTGTATTTTATGCGGCACCTCTCTGTTAGATGGCACTTGGCAGGAGCATTCACTAAGTGGTCACACCTTATGAAGATATCAGGGAAAGAGAACTTCCAGAATTGCTTCAGAAAGTGAGCAGAACACCCAGGTGTGTTCAAAGTGGAACAAACAGTTTGAGGGGAATTAACAACAATGTGTCTTTCACTGTAATAATTTTTTAAAATGTAAATATTCATTGTACATCTTAATCTTGTCTTATACAACCATGTTTCCAGTAACTTAAGTTAGAAACACAAGAACATTTCCCAGGCAACTTCTCTATTTATATGTAACTAATGAGCAAATTTAAGTACGTCTGTAGCAAATGTTTGAGGTGGGTGCCTCCTTGGTCTTTCCCATGTTATCACCTTAGCCTGGGTCACCTCCAGCATGAGCTCTACTTCCCCCCTCACCATGTTCATCTCTTCTCCATGTGACAGCTAACATGTTTGTTTTAAAAGTCAGATCAATAAAGTTTGTATCCTGAGTAAAATTCTTCTGTGACTGTGCCTACAAGTAGCAATAAATAAACATAACTAAACTTCCCCAAACTGACAAGATCCTCATGAATCACATCCTTCCCGATCCACTTCACTGAGGACACTTTGCTCCCCCTGAGGACCCTCCAGACCCTCTACTGTCCCCTCAAGTCCTTCTGTCTATCAACCTCATTTGTGCTTTGATTTTTACACAAACTCCTTGTATCTAAAATATTTCTTATGTGTCAAACTCCCTTTCCTTTAGATTTCCTAAGAGAATATTGCTAACCACACTATGTAGATTTATTTTTTCAACTTTGTATTACTTACTAATTTTGTGTTGTATTTCCTTTCAGGATTTTCCCCTCAATCTTCTTTTTTTTTTCTTTGTTGAGACATAATCTCCAGGAGGTAGAGGGTGAAACTTTGTTTCATATGTCATTTTATCCCTGTACCTGATAAATGCCAATGCTCAATAAATATTATCTGAATAACTAAAAGTGGTGAAATTCTGTGTATCTCATTCTAATTCATTTGGAGAGCTGCTGCGATTTCCAGTCTACACTAGTAATTACCTTCACTTTTCTAACTTAAATTTCACTTTTTATAACCTGAAGTTCTCCCCAAATCTTGGCTAGAAGAACTTTGCTTGTGGATAAAAGTGATCAAAGATGTCTGACTAAGGAAATGTAAAGGCTTTTTTAAATGACTTAAATTAGAAGTTTAGGTCAAGCTTAACATAAGGGATATTATATTAATAACATTTTAAAAAGCAGAGAGACAGAACATTGTGTTATAAGAATATGATCCTCAGTCATTTCATTCAGGTAAGTAAGATCTTAATGTTTACACTAAAGTTTTTCATGTGTGAACCGGAGTGATGTCATAGTCTCTTGGTACCGAACATGAGAAGGTTCTAAGCACTCTTCCTGATGGGTTTCCACAGACTGCTGCTGCAAAGGTGCATTGCTACCATAAGAGAGAAGCCAGGAGGGGAAGGTGCTTCTCATGGTTCACTGGCAGCCTGTATTAATAGCTGGACTGCTGACACCTGATGCAATTTATTCTCTCCTACACCACACTGTTTTAATTACCGACCACAGTTCCTATATTTATCCATAATGTTTCACCTAGAATTAAAAGTCACTGAATTTTTTTTCTGCAAATTTAAAGAGACATGGAACCCCCAGCTTAATCCCAGAAACCTTGAATCTACAGGGGGACTACCTATTCTCCCTTGGCTTTGCTCTCTCCTCCTTCAGAAGTGGTTCCTCTTCCATTTGGTCTCTTAAAGGTCTCAGCAGCTGCATAGTGCAAGGAGATTGTCATGCAGGACAGAGTGTGATCATGAACATTACAAGGTGCAAACGTACACCACAGGCAGGCGAGGTGTTTATCAGTAACAGCGGAGACTGTCCTACACAATCCAATCAGCAACTCTTCTAAGTACAAGTTGTCCCTTGGCCATCTCAGGTGAAAATGAAACAGCTGCTTAATTTAGCCTTTATGAAATAAGCTTGTGTCTTGAATCTTTGATATCTTTATTATTAATGTAATTTATTTATATTTCAGCCATCTGATCTCCTTAGGATCTTTGTGTTATTCTAGAATTGTGTCTCTTTAAGACTCTGACTTGCATTGACATGGCAAAAAATACTAATGCAAGTAACAATAAATTATTCTGATGAATTTAATAGTGGCATATTTAGTTTTAGGTATAAAGTGTAAAACATGCCTAGACATTAAAATCCTAATTTATTCCTTAAAACAAGATTAAGCAATGAAATTGGAGTAGATTTAAATAACTTTCATAGAAGAGTAAAACATAAATATAAGCAGCTATGAACAAAATTAATGAATGTGGAGACTACCTGAATTTGGGGAAGCATGGTATTATCCCCTAGTGATAATCTGTCTTGCTCTATGAAGAGTATCAAACAAGTTGATAAAATAGAAGCTTCCTTTAAATTTAGCCACTTTGCCAAAAAACAGTTTTTGACTAAATGGAGCCCGAAGTGAAATACAATCTTAATGTGGGAGGTGGGTAGAAATGAGAAAGCAAAAAAAGAGGACAGCGTTGCAATCAAAGGCGGGTGGTGATAACACACTTCGGTGCCATACTGGTAAGAAGAGAAAATGTGATTTGGGATCTTACACCGCTCAAACCCTAAAACCTCCCAAGAAAAGAGCTTTGGTAGGTCTGAGGCTGTGCAATCGCCAGCACAACTGAATGCTTTATTGCCGTCTGGAAGTGTTTATTTTCTGAACATAAATTCAGAGGACAGATTCAAGGCATGTCTAGAAATAAAGCATATCATCATGTGAGCTGAGCTGACAAGGACAATTTACTGTACCCTGCATTTGTTCTGGGCCAATCGGAGGGGAGCCGGCGATTAACATTCTAAAATCCCGCTGTTCAGTTCTGACTGTCCCTTCTCTGAACTTTGCAATGGCATGGCTTAACCCCCCAGGGACCGCAGCGCACAGCCTTGAGCCAAGGGACTCTTGTGTCAAGCTCGGGAGAAATACACAACGTTGTGATGTTCTGTAGGAAGGAGGGGACAGTTAAAAGCTACACTGTTTCCTAAAGACTTTTTTTTAAGAAAGCTGGATTGAATTTTTTTTTTTTTTTTTTTTTTTGGTTTAACTTTCTCTTTGCTTTTTTCAGGAAAGATGAGACAAGGATTCATGCTGGTCATTTGACTAGGTCTTTCAATATCAGTTGACTTAGAAAGACAATAGAATATATTTTAAATGGAGGGGTGAGGATGTGGGGGAGGGGTGGAAACAGAATTGACATGTTAGGTACACGTACCAAGTTCCTACCAGCAGTGTTATCAGTATGTGCTGCAAGCATGTACTAGTACAAATGTGAAATGCAGAAGGAATGAAGACTATGACCGCCTTGGTGAGTCTAAAAGGTGATTCTGAAGAACAGTTCCTGTACTGAGAGCTATGCACAAGTGACCAATGCCCCTCACCATTTGCCTCTTTTTTGCAAACCGGAGACGTGAAGCCTGCCACACTCCGAAACTTGGGGGTGGAGATCATGCATGTGAAGGGTCTGGTTCAGGAACTATCATGTTCCATACTGGTTTTACTTTTTAATTAGCATTGCAGTCAGACCTTGGTATTTGGCTGCTTTGAAACTTATCAAATTTGGTCCTTGACATGTTGTGATGTGAAAATGTTATCCCAGGGTTTTCGGGGTGCTCGTGCTGCGAGTTAGAACTTGCTGGTGCCTGTTGCCTCATGACTGGCCACGTCTTCCAGCCAAAATAATTTGTTTGGCCTTTGTTGTTTTTGGCACCCATCACACCTCCCAGAAAAAATTAACAAGAAGTACCAAGGTGCCATGTATTTTTGTTTACATGTTGGCCAATAAGAAGTAACTTAAAGAGAAAATTTTACTATGCCCCGGAAGTGTATTCTTTTATACACCATTAAAAATACTTAATCTCAGCTATAGATCAGAGTGTTTAATCCATTATTAGAATGTGCAAATGCCGGATATTTTTTTAAACTTTCCAGACTTTAGCTTGGACAAAAAATTACTCAGTTTCCAAAATACCTTGAGTGTAAATTTTAGAATGTATTTGAACTTAAACTCAGTCAAAGAACTTGTAATCAATCTGAAGGATATTAAAACATTGAAGTTAGTGTTAAAATTAAGTTGAAAAAAATGAATCAGCTAAGGTACTTTGATATACAGTCACCCCTTCACATCCATGAGTTCTGCATGTGCAAATTAATCAACTTCAGTTTTAGAAATGTTTGGAAAAAACAATTGCACATGTCCTGAAAATGTATGATTTTTTTTCTTATTATTTTCTAAGTGCTACAGCAAAATGATTGCCATAACCTTTACATTCTCTTATGTACAAATGTAATCTAGAGATGATTTAGTATAGCGGAGGATATATGTAGGTTATGTAAACATACTGCCACATTTTACATAGGGATTTGAACATTCATGGGTTTGGGTATACACAGGGATTCTGAAGCCAATCCTCCACGCAGAGAGTGAGGATTGCTTTCTGTATTCAGGATGGAGATTTTGAGATAGTCTCCTTTCCACCATAAAAATGACTAATTACTTAAAATTTAAATATGTTCGAGAAGGAAATATGTTTTCTACTGCTTCTTTGTGGAACTCTTCTCCCAAACTCCTCCTTTCTTTTCTGACTTCTTACTCTACCAAGGAACAAACAGCAGCAGTCAGATGAGGAAAAGGAGGACTCAAAAGGAAGGATTTATACACTGAGGGAACATGAGTTACGTTCGTGCATAATTTTTTCCTGGGAGATTATGAGCATCTTACAGAGGCACTGGGTAGACAACGAGAATTTTAGATAAATGGGTTTTATCTTGCTTAACATTAATGTTTGGTACTTAAACATTCATTGAGAGAGAAAGAAGAGTTTAACTGAATTTTTCTTTTGGTAAAAGTCATAACTCTTCATTGTCTATTTTAATGATTCTATAAGCAGATATTTTCATGGCAATTTGATTTGTGAGCTAAAGGTATCCAGGGACTAGACCAGAATTTTCTGTCTTTTCTTCTCTGTTTCTCTCTCTCTCTTTAACTCTCTATATCTCTCTTGTTTCTTTCTTTCTCTCACTTCATGTCTTTCTCCCTCCTTCCTTTATATATCTTAATGTTCTGTAAAGATAAATCTATATTCCAAAGTACATTGTTGATTAATCTTCATTTCTAATTTTACCTTATCCTGATCAATTCAAAATAAAGATTAAAACAACCCTAGTGAGATCCTAACTGTGACATTAGTAAGCTTATTGCCAATATCTTATTTATGGCATTAGAGCTATTGATATAGTTCTTAACCATCTGTATAACTTAATAAGGCTCCTATTCAAAATACACTAATGAGGGATTAAAGACTGGCTAAATGGCACATTTCATTTCTATTACAGATAACTCCATGTATTACTACTTCCGTTTAATAATTGATCTTCTTGTTTTTAAGATATTAACAATTTAGTCTTTGCCCTACTCGAGCCACTCTCATAATGAAAAGCTCAGTGTGTGCTATTGGCCTTGTATCACTTCCACACTAATTGTGATGAAATGTTCAGTGTAATGCACGAATAAATACTTGAAAAACGGTGGAAAGAACGTGGGGAAAGCACTTTGTGCTTTTAATTGATATGCTGAACAACACTGGTTGTAAATGGAACTAATGCATTTGATTTTTTTCTCCTCTAGAAGTGATTTAAAATTTGTGGTGTCTGAAATACCCTCGGTTGGTTATTCACGCTAGTTAGAGTGCTTGTTTTGGTGTCAGCTGCTGCAGCTTTCCTCTTCTGTCGTACTATAAGACATGAATGGGGTTCAAGTTCATTTGGAACAATACAAAACTTCTCTAAAATCTGGTTCATTGTGATTTATTATTCTTAAGTTTTTCTTACTTTTAGGTCTCTTTTCCTGCTTTTCCTGAGGCAGTTGTGATTTCTTGAATTAATCTCAAGATTGAGGGGCACCAAGTATCTTTCATTTTTATGTAGTGTCAAGACTGTTAACTTATTCTTGGAACTATGGGCTCATTTAGCTGTTGTGTTTTGCCTGTGTATTTGTGCAAGTATTTTTCAGGTTAAGAAAGATCTCTTGGAGGTTGACCAATGGTATAAGCTTTTCTACTCTCATCTGCCACCACCAGGTCACTTCTTCCCTGTAAGCCCACCATCTTTTGCACCCTGTGACCATATGAAACCACTTGTGTGCTTTAGTCTTTACTGTAGGTTGCCAGAGTTGCTGATTTCTTTCCTCAGTATTGCTCAGGAGAAGTCACTTCCAAATATCTTTTTCTAGTAGCTCAATGCAGAATTCAATTTCTTTCCTCTTTAGACCAGTGAGGCCCTGCATCCATTTTTGTGCTAGCTCACTCTGTACTGGACTGTCCAGTTTCTTTGGCTGGCTTCCTTACCAGACTGGGAGACTGTCTGGTATTCAGCACAGTGTGTCAAAAAGCTACTGTGTAATTTTTAGTTGAATGAATGTTTCAATGTACATGCTCTAATTAAGTGAATGAATTCTCCTGAGTTAGCTCCACTCTTTCATAAACTACTAGATTTTAGAGTTCATGAAATTGCCTGTACTAGAGATTACTGCTTTTCTTTCTTTTTCTCTGGACTAGTGGCAATGTTATAGTATCCACTAAGTGTTTATTATTATCCGATATTTTTTCAAAACAGAAAAAATAAAATAACTTCTTAGGGAGCTTGAATTTCTAAGATTAGAAGAAAATTGACACTATTTGCTGAATTTTCAGCTGATGTTCAGCCATTATTTAGGAATTGACTAAGTCTCCAAAACAGACTGGGAAATCTTTGATTAGAGTAAAAATAAGAGTGAAAGAGTCCTAAGATAGTAATTCCTACTCAGTGTCCACAACTTGAGTAGATACCCATTGTTTAAGAGTACTGACATGTTTACTGTCTACTCCCATTCCTCTCTGAAATTTGTAACCCTTTGGCCTCCATTCTCTTCTGTATACATATGAACACTTCATATTTCTCTTGTATGTTAGGAATTTGGGGAATGTTTTAGTGTTACAGTAATGTAGTGCGGCTATCCCAGCTTTCTATCAGAAGTGGCAGGCAGCCAAAAACTAGAATCATTGTTTGCAAACTCTAAATATAGAGTCAAGATTTATATGAAGAAAACAGATATGTCTTGTTATAAAACCATGAATAAGCATTGGCACAAACATAATAGTTTATTCTTCCTTGATATCGCTTATTTTAAATAGCTATCTATCTTTTACCAAGATACTGTAGAAAGATACATTACAGAAACATTCACTTCAGCTCAAAGTACTGGAGTCTTGCTCTTTTCTTCCTCCAGTTAAGACTTCATAATTTCCCAGAAGTGACAAGATAAATAAAAGCCTAAAGGTGATTTGATCTTTCTAAATTTCAGGTACCACAGCTGCAGGACTTTTCCTATTCGTAATGCCTCATGCTCATCTTTAGGTCATCGCTGATGTGGCTAATTTTTATTCTGGATCTGTTCTAACTTTGTACAAAGGTTGCCCTGATCCTGAGTCTTCTTTGGTTATGCCATAAGAAGTCACATTCAGCAAAGAAAGACGCCTCCCCCGTGCCCATCTGTGCTTCTCCCACTTCCTCCCCATTCTGCCCCCTCTCTTCTGATTTCTATCCCCCTTTAATCATTTCTGCCTGGTTCAAAACAAAGGGACAGCAGGGGGAAAAGACTTTCGGAAGGAGTTAAAAAGGATGGATGAAATTCATACAATGTACACCATATGGCCTGACATTTTCCAGATTAGGTAAACATTTCTATTGGGGATAAATAGTCCTGTATATTGATGTAAAGAAAGTACTTGAGACAAGGTCATATTCTGCATACTTGTGCAATGGAGTAATGTTTGCTCTGTAAGGGAAATCTAAAAATTCAAGGGCAAGTGACAGGAAGGTCCTTGGTTCAGTCCACATTTTGGAAGAAGGGGTTAAAAATTGTGAGTCTGTGGCCAAAATAAACATCCTCTTATCTCAGTTTAGCATTAGTAACTGTATTAAGTGCATATATAGTCACACACACGTGCACACACACACATACACACAAGAATTTTCCAACAGTACCTTGCCAAACCTCTCTGAAGGAACCAAAGTTCTAAATTTTGTCAAATCCATTTCCAAGGAGTGGATGCCTACACAGAGACACTAGCTGTGTCTGGCAAATCGACCGTAGGTGAGCTGTTGCCAGTGTGTGTCCTATATCGGGTGCAGATCACTCTGCTCTTGGTGAACAGCCCCAGAGCCATAGATTTCATTTGATCTTTGCAAAGGCTAACATCTGTCTGCTGTCATTTTAGTAAGATTGATGACAGGCAAGAAATTGGGGAGAGGAGGGAGCAGAGGGAACAGAGACAGGGGGAAGGAGCTCTGGGTAGCCCCCATGGTGGTGGCCAAGGCTGCCAGGGGTCACTGCTGCAAACCTTTTGGCTGATGAGGGCTGCAGTGGGAAGCGGCAAAGGCCCCACACTGGCAGTAATTGCACTTGGTTGTTACAGCTGATAGCTAGAACTCCAAGACACAAAGGCGGCATTTTGCACCTTATATATCTTAATAGATTACTCACATTGCAAGCAGAACCAAGCTAAATGTTATGACAGCCATAAGAATGTAGTTTACTGTTATCTTAATGTAGCTGGGCAGTGCAGGGTAGAGCTATCACAAATATTATATATTTTTTTAAGTTTCCAAGAGAAACTAACTGAGGCAGACATAAAGCTATTTTTACACAAAGCCTTGAATTTTGGCACTTTTCTAACCACAATTTTAAATATATACACACATATTTCACATATGCATATGGATATGCACATTTATATATGCATTTCCTCCATTTGTTAAATATCATCTTTCTTTTCCTACTTCCTTTAAATTATTATGAGAACACCACACAGGGAAGATTCGATTTAGGTAGTTTTAAGAGATGATCCCATATTTGAAATTTGTCTATGAAATAGCAAGCATTACTTTTGCAGTTACAAATGACATTTTGGGAGACAGCATAAATGAATGAATGAATGAATGAATGAATGAATGATGACATAGTCTTCTTATTGACAGCATGCTTGAAATGCACTAGTTCCACCCGATTTCTCTAGGTTCATATTCCTGGAAGGAACAAGCAGATACTGATCTGTGAAACCATGGGACTGGAGAGAGTGAAATTACATGGAACAGGGCTGACTTAGAGGGAGCAGGAGGGCCTACTTCCGAGCTCCAGTTTATTTTATACTAGTGTGGTCTCATGTCTGATTTGAACTTGTTGAAGCAGTGGCTACAGGGAGTTTTAGTCTTGTTTTGCTGTTTATCAACAGGAGGCAAATTCCATGAATAGAATCTAATTCAGACACATAGAACACACTCCAAATTTAGTTGGAAAGATAAACAACTTTGCTTTATTCAGTGGGAGCCCTCAGGGCCTTAGTGACATCAGGGTGATGACATGACAGAATGACTTAGTTCCATGGGCCAATTTATGTAAACTCCAGGGCACTCCAGAAAGCAAGCCTGAAGATTAGATCATCTAGTTCAACTTAATTATTGCACAAATGAAAACATAATAGATATTTTAGGGCAAAAACTCAATTCATAAAATATTTTGCTAAAATTCTTTTTTATTGAGCAAGTTAGTTTGTACTTTAGATACATTTATGTGGAACTGAATCATCAATGAGAAAATTTAGTGTTTAAACATCAGACAGGATTACACACACAGAAAAATGTTGGTCACTTCACCCCACAATATCAAATAAATTATTTTAAAATTATAGATTACTTCTTCTAGATCTTGTGCTATTCAGGTTTAAAAAAAAAAAAAAAACGGATTAGAGGTCCAATTTGACCCTGCTATTGCCCTGCTAGGGATATACACAAAGGAATTAAAAGAATCATTCCATGGTGACATATGTGAACCCATGTTCATAGCAGCTCAGTTTGTAATAGCTCAATCTTGGAAACAACTTAAATGCCCATCAACTGGAGCTGAATAAAGAAGATGTGGGGGGGCCAGAGATTTAGCTCAGTGGTTCTGGTGCCTGCCTCGCAAGAGCAAGGTCCTGAGTTTGATTCCCGGTAACCACATAGAATACTGGGCATGGTGACACGCCCACCACCAATCAATACTACATACCACAGTCCCAGGCGTGGTGGCTCACGCCTGTAATCCCAGCACTCGGGAGGCAGAGACAGGAGGATTGCTGAGTTCATGGCGGCTTGCCTGGGCTACATAGTGAG